>CM053029.1:431916568-432080197 GCA_028564925.1 Lithobates sylvaticus
GAATCAACATCTGTATTAAAGAAGTAGTCTGTCTTAAACCAAATCACCCAGAGAGAGGCCTGGAGTGTCTAACCAAGGAGACAGTAGTGCGTTGAACTTTCCAGGGCAACCTCGGTGTTGAAAAATGTACTTTTACAACCTTAGGACGTCCCCCATTTGGATAGTCAGTTAACGTAAGGTAGGAGGCTCAATCGCCAAGGATAAGCTTATGTGCCTGAAAAAGAGCCCTGGCTATAGCCTGTTTAGGGTTATCCTCAATGTGAAGGTCATCAAGGATTCCCAATATACAGGGCTTAGAGTCCATCTGGATATTAACCTGAAATACCCTGTTAAAAATGGTACCCACAACACCAGACTAGTAGAGATGTAGCATGGAGCACTGCCACAAAAGGCGAATAAGGTCTCTATGGTCCAAGGAGCACCGAGTATACTCAAAAGTTTCTCTACTCCCATTCTACATAGCCTTGCAGTCGTAAGGTGCACCCGCAATACAATATACAATTGGGACAGCCGCTGTGCAACATTAGGAGAGAGCACAGGTGTACCGCCTGCAGAGCTTCCTCCCACTGCTCCTCCACAAATACACCCACATTTCTTTACCAGGTGGCCGCAACTTTGGATGGGAAGCCTTTCAAGTGTGTAGACAAGAGCAAAGAATAACACTGATATGAATCCCTTGTAGTGAGAGACTTCTGTCATATAATGAAAGATGGGGGGTCGGGGACTAACCACGATACTCCTTCCTACTGTGCTCTAACTTCATGGTGTAGCTTCACTTAGGGTAAATGCATTGATTGAGGGAGGCCAAATTTAGTGTGCAAGTCTGAATTTGCAGTTGGAAAAAATGTATACCATACGTGACTGTTTGTCATTGTGTTCCACACTGCAGATGAAACTCCTTAGAACACCCGTTGTTCCAAATAGGGCTGTATTATTCCATATCTTCTGCTTCAAGATACATGTCTCTCCTCTGCACAGGCGGCTCTAGGCTTTGTGAGGCCTTAGGCAAAAAACTTAGACGAGGCCCCACTCACGCCCACAATGGGAAAAATAATTCAAGCAATAAAAATGGCTGCAGAAACATGCACGGATCTAGCACACAGTTCGTCAGCACCACTTTCAGGGCACTCTCCTCACCCATCAGACATATGCAGCCAATAAAACATCTGGGACCCAGAAAGGTGACAACCCCTCTAGGAATTTTTCCTGTGCCTTGGGAGAATGAGGAGGGCTGTCACTGAGTCATTCTACGTCCACAGGGAAAGGAGAGTGGGGGGATCCCAGCACAGCGCAGGGAGAGAGAGGGTTTGTAGAGAGAGAGAGAGAGAGAGAGAGAGAGAGAGAGAGAGAGAGAGACGAGAGAGAGAGAGAGAGAGAGAGAGAGAGAGAGAGAGAGAGAGAGAGAGAGAGAGAGAGAGAGACGAGAGAGAGAGAGAGAGAGAGAGAGAGAGAGAGAGATGAGGTAGAGAGAGAGGGGAGCAGAGGAGGGGAGAGAGAGAGAGAGAGAGAGCGAGAGAGAGAGAGAGAGAGAGAGAGAGAGAGAGAGAGAGAGAGAGAGGAGAGGAGAGAGAGAGAGAGAGAGAGAGGTGAGGGAGGAGTGGAGAGCACTGAGGGAGTGGAGAGCACAGGGGTGGGAAGGGAAGAGCACTGGGGGGAGTTTGAGAGCACTGGGGGGAGCCAAAAAGAACATGGATGAAGATTACAGGGGGGGCATAGAGCACTGGGGCAGAGAGCACAGGGGAGGGGGCAAAGAGCACGAGAGAGAGGAGCACAGAGAGAGAGGAGAGAGGGAGAGAGCACTGGGGGGAGCTTGAGAGCACTGGGGGGAGCCAAAAAGAACATGGATGAAGATTACAGGGGGGGAGAGAGGGGGCTGGGGCAGAGAGCACTGGGGGAGAGAGAGAGCACTAGAGAGAGAGCTTGAGAGAGAGAGGGGGGGGGAGCACTGGAGGGAGGGCAGGGAGTGGAGAGCACAGGGGTGGGAAGGGAAGAGCACTGGGGGGAGAGCACTGGGGGGGCTGGAGAGCAGAGAGCACTGGGGGGGGGGGTGGAGCACTGGGGGCAAAGAGCACTAGGGGGAGCTGGAGGGGGGCTGGGGGGCTACACAGGGGTGGAGGAGTACGGGGGTTTGTAAAGCACTGGGGGGGGGGAATAGCAGGGGGCAGAGAGTACTGGGGAGGGCGGAGAGCACTAGGTGGGGGACTGGAGAGCACTGGTGAGGCAGAAAGAACAGGGGTGGAGAGCATGGGGGGCTGTAGAGCACAGTGGGGGGGGCGGAGAGTACTGGTGATGAGTGGAGAGCACTGGGGGGGGGGTGGAGAGCACAGGGGGCTGGAGAGTAATGGAGAGCAGGGGGGGCAGAAAGAACAGGGGTGGAAAGCACAGGGGGAGCACTGCGGGGGGGCATGGTTGCGGAGAGCACTGGGGGAGGTGCAAGGATGCACACGGAGGGGGATGGAGAGCACAGGGGGTTAGAAAAAGAAGTTGGATAGAAGGAAAAGCGTGGCGGCTGCATATAGCTTTCCATATTCCTCCATGCAGCCGCTGAATACTTGCAGGAGGAAGAGTATCAAGCATTCAGCATATCCAGGCACAGGGGGGGCTGCACGGGCACTTACTTTCTCATCGGTTGCGGGGTCAGCCAGGCAGCATCAAAGAGATTGGAGCTCCGTTCTTCCTCATCACAGTCATGGGGACTGCTGACTCCAATAGGTGGCCGGGCAGGTGAGCAACGCGGGCTGAAGGAGCAGTCCCAGCTACCTTAGGGACCCACATGGACATGCTGCCCGCACATCTTGCAGAGGTGGCATCTGGAGCCGGGTGCCATCATCCGGACACTTCCACCACCTAGAGGCCTTTGCTGTCCCAAACCTGCTGCCACTGGAACAGACACTCCATGACAAGGCTGCTATTGGCCTGTACCCGATTCACTACAGACTCCCAGCGGGGGTAGGGTGAGCCGCCGGTGCTGTAAGCAGTGTTTGATCATAGGCAAATTAAGCGCCCGCGAGGCCCCTTTGAGTGTGGCCCCGCCTTCCTACCAAGTGCCCCCACAGCAAGCAGCTTGCTATGGGGCACCAGAGCCGCTGCTCTGTGTGTCTATGCAGACACCGAGCCGCAGCTCGGCCTCACCCTCTCTCTCTTCATTAGCTCACTGACTTTGACTGACAGCAGTGGGAGCCAATGGCACCGTGCTACTGTCTCAGCCAATGAGGAGGAGAGTCCTGGACACCTGAGCCTTTAAAAGCAAAATCGCTTGTTCGACATGGGGCTCAGGGAGGCTGATGAACAAAGGTTTTTTTTTTTTTTTTTCCCCATCTTAAAGGGTTACTTAACCCTCTTTTTAAAAAAACAAACATGTCATACTTTCCTCCACTGTGCAGTTGGTTTTGCACAGAGATGCTCCTCTTCTGGGGTTCCTCAGTGGCTCTTCTTCTCAAGTGCCCCGTCTGAGAAGTGATCTCCTCCTTCGGGACACCCATAAAGGTGCGCTCCCGTGTCCTGCTTCTGCGTCTATTGACATAGAAAGCAGGACTCGGCCCTGACCCACACCGCCCACATCATTGGATTTGATTGACAGCAGCGGGAGCCAATGGCTGTGCTGCTACCAATCTATCCAATCAGGACATGGGACACCAGCCATAGTTGGTGTGCTCATCCCCAGGGCGACAAAGGCAGGGCTCAGGTAAGTAAAATGGAGGATTTGGGGGAGCTGCATCATGAGAGAAGGTTTTTCACCTTAATGCATAGAATGAAAAATGAAAGCTAATGTCGCCATGACATTCAAAAGGACTGGTAAGCTGCAATATACTACATCATTTTTTCCTTAGGTTTAGGCATGAACAAAAACACACATGGCATCTTGCCTAAACTTTGCTAGCTGGAAGGAAGTTCTATGGTGACAAGACCAAAACTGAGCTTTTTGTTCAAGAGATCAAACATATTGTTTGGCGTAAGGCCAACACTGCACATCATCATAAATGCACCATCTCCATCTTGAAAGCTTGTTGGTGACCGCATCATGCCATGGGGATGTTTTTCTGTAGCAGGCCCTCCAGGGCTCGTCAGGGTATTAAGAATACTGGAAATTCTGATTCAGCCTGCAATAAACCTGAGCCTTTCTTTTCCTTCTATAAAGATGACAATGACCTAAAATATAAAACTACATAAGAATGGCTTTAAAACAAAAAAAAGTGTTCATGTCCTGGAATGGCCAAGTCAGAGCCCTGGTCTCCATCCAGTACCGGTGTCTGGATTTGATGAAAGCTGTTCAGTCAAAATCCAATGCAAAGAGTAATGGGGGAAAATTGCCAAGTCCAGATGTGCAAAGCTGAGGGAGCCATCCTTACAGGCTTCAAGGCTGTAGCTTATGCAGCTAGTTACTTTGCGTTTTTTCATCATATTTTTTATGCCTCATTTACAGCACAGTATAGTCATTACAGCAGATTCCTGCAGCAAGAATCAGCTGATGTAGACAGATTGTGTCCATGGCAGATAATCTTTTTAGCCCTATTCTATGCATTAAGCTAACAAGCCTTCCGTGTGCAGCAGCCCCCTTGAGCCCCCTACTACTTACACGAGGTCCCTCTCTGTCCAGCGAGGTCCACAAGTGTTTTACGCAATTCTCCTTCTTGATTGGCTGAGAAACAGCAGTGACGCGTCATTGGCTCCCGCTGTTGTCAAAGTCAGCTAGCCAATCAGGGAAGAGATGGGGTGGGTCGGGCTCCGTGTCTGAATGGACAGAGGAAGCTGTGACTGGGCTTGGGTGCCCCCATCGCAACCTGCTTGCTGTGGGGGCACTGAACAGGAAGGAAGGAGGGGTCAGGAGCACAGAAGAGGAACCAGAAAAGAGGAGGATCTGGGCTGCTCTGTGCAAGTCAACTGCATAGATCAGGTAAGTAGAACATGTTTTTTTTTTTTTCCTTATAAAAATAACAAAGACTTTACAATCACTTTAAAGAGTAGATTCACAAGCTCACACATTTCTGGAAAGAAGTTTGAAGGATTACACAAAAATGTATTGATTGACGTGGTATCCGAGGATCTGGCTTTCTTCCTCTTACACGTTTCCAAAATTCCCAAAGTTTAAGAAATCTGTACGCCACCATCTCCTGAACGCTGCTAAATCATGCATTCCTCTTACCTGGAAAAAGACGCAGCCATCTTCCATTGGGCTATGGCTCAGGCTGCATTTACACCTTGACGTTTTGAATTGCGGACAGATTTGCTATGATTCTGGCCAAGATGTGAATGACAAAATCGCAGAACGCACATTTGAGATGCCAATAATTTAAATGCCACCTAAAATACATACATACATACATACATACATACATACCATACTAGGGCCAATTAACCTGTCTCTTCCTGTGTTTGCATGGGTTCTCACTTGGTAAAGTATGAAAACAATTGAGATGACTAAAATACGACAAACTAAGATGTTATTTTAGTCAAAAGACTAAAACTAAATTGAAATTTTACTTCAAAATTAACACTGGTCTGTAGTACATGTTCATACCTCAATACAATAGATAATAACATATTCAATGTTTCACTCCAGCAGTATAGAATGAATTTGTAAATTGTAGAGAAATGTTAACTAATGCATTACAATTTAATTACACTCATTAGATTTTAGATGGCTAAAATAATTTTTTTGTACTGGAGATTTGAATCGACTAAAATGACTAAAACTAAAATGCCAGTTTAGTCCTAAGACTAAAACTAAATCAAAATTTGCTGCCAAAATTAACACTGTCTGTAAGGACGGCCATACACGGGTTGAATCTTCCTGCTGAACCGGATATGAGATTCAAACCGTTAATGGGCAAGCTGAATGTACCAAGTTGATCGATCAACTTGGGTACAACCAGCCTGCTGCATTATCTTACGCCACTAGCAGTAATCACGGTCTTCTCCTGGTGTGGACGGCTTCCCCCTGCCCTCGCCCCCCACTGGAAACAGACAATAGCTTGGCAGGAAGGATTCCTCTGTCAGCAGCACTATCCATGCCGATTGGGGAATAGTGCAAAATTGCACTGTGTATGGCCAGCCTTAGTCATATGCTCATCAAGGTGACTGGCTGCTGCCTGCAAAGCTTGGAGCCTGTGGGAGACTGCTTGCCTATATTCAGCGATAGTAAAAGTTTCTACATTCAAGCTGTACATGGGGTAAGGGGGGTTTTATTTAGACATTACAAACACAGGATCTGCTTTCAGGTTTGCATTTATTGTAACTTACTGCTCCAAAGCATTATATGGGGGCTGATGCGAAATGCGGAGCTCCTTCAAATGGCTAATATCAACAGCCACACTACTATGAAATATAGAAAACCATATATTGTAGAATCTATGCCATGCCCAATTCATCTTTTAAAAATTCTGCTAAAAATCCAAAACAAACTTAAGGTGAGCTGCTGGACTCCCAGGCAATAAACGAAAGCTCAATTTTCACCAGTCATGCCAAATTGAAGCTTCTAAAAACGATGATTTTTCACTTCCGAGAGGAAGAGCAATTTCACACCTTTTCTAACTAAGCCATTCCCCTGTGAAAGCAGCACTTGATTTGATATGAGCTGGCAGCCATAATAATCAGACACTTTCGGCAGTCTTCAGGAGCAAAATTATAGGTGCCAAGCTTAACTACATAATGGTGATGTGGGAGTTTAAAAACAGATCCTAAATATGGGAAGAAAAAAATAAATAAAATGCAGACTGTATGAAGATTTTCTTATTTTTTTTTTTTAACACAACATTCCTCGAGGAGTCAGTCGTATTAAAAACTCTATAAAATATAAGTCTCCCTGCACTGATATCTGCAATGATTCCATATAACAGAAAACTGTCTGGAATGCAGAGATCGGAGACAGACATCCACCAAGAATATCAGACCACATGCAATGTGCTTCAAATAGCCTATTTTTTTAATTTCCTCGTCTATAATTCATTCCAAATTATGTCTATTGTAAGACACACTATAAATCCAAAGTGAATAAGGATAACAGCATTCCTAATACAAGTGTATGATGGAATCAGAAGTCCTGTATAGCAAACTATGCTAGAACTTGCTGTGATATGCTGCACCAGGACAGCTTTCTGCATGTCAGGGAAAAAAAATAAAAGAGGCAACATGCTGTATGTATTCAGAGCTGAAAAAACATCCATGTGAATTCAGGTGAAATTTCAGCTGTGTACAGAAGTGCTGCTTACTCTGAAAACTCTGGTTATTGAGGTAGACAGTGATACAAAGGACGGTTTATTAAAAGGAACTGAGAATGTTCACACAATAAAATTGTGTAAAGACGCACTTCAATTATCCAATCATGCAAAAAGCAGATAACCCTTTACTTATTACATATGCACACAATTTGATAATTGTAGTGAATATTCACACAAATGTAATGCGCAAACATTCTCAAATTCTTCAGTAAATCATCCTTGTAGTGTAGCGTTTCGCTTTGCTGCATGCCAGCGCCAAAGACAATAGTTGGTACCACTTTGCTAATGGATAACCAAGACATCTGGAGTACATGGGTTCTGGTTAGCCAGGGCACTAGAAGACACTGAAAATTAAGTTTGCGGACAATGCCTGTACTGCAAACTGCACATCTACACAAGATGGAGGGCACACGAATGGTGATACAATACGAGAATTTCATATAATTAAATAATCTTACGTCTCAAAAATCTAAATGTGATGAATGGGTAGTAAAATTAACAAGTTGAGCACAAGAACTATAACCTCTAGTGGAAGACATGTACAATTCTTGTGTCTTACAATCATCTTCAATCAAAAGATCTAGAATTACTATTATTCAGGACTTCTATAGCACAAACAATTTGCTCTGAGCTTTACAATATAAAAGGAAGGCAGTACAGTTCTATTACGATTCAATATAAAAGGATTGGGAAGCTCCTGTTCGTGATAGCTTTTAATCTAAAAGGGAGGGGCAAGAAATACAAAGATAACTGTGAGGGGATGAGTTGATGGAGAAGGTAAAAGTAGTTTTAGTTTTTAGGTAGAGGCGGGATAGGCTTCTCACCTCTACCTAATTGATACTAAAGTAAAAGCACAATACATCACACTCTCCAGGTTTCTCTCTGAAAAAGTTTCTATGTCCAGATTTCAGGATCCGTTCATACAGGAAGGCCAGTGTCCTCAATCATCTGTAGCTGACCTTTAAATCTAGGAAATGTATTTATCTGAGATTATTTTATTTGTTTAGTTTGACAGCAGCAGTATGTGCGTTTAGTACCCATCATGGGTTCCAAGAAGTAAAAATCTAGAGCGGACTAGGTTCTTTGCTGCTCTGTGAAATCAAATGCTGCAGACAACAGGCGGTAAGCCATCTGACCATCTACATCCAACTTTACAAACGGAAGAATGTTATAAGCCGTCCAAAGTAAAGATGTAAGGCTCAATGACCTTTAAATGTTTTCAAAATAAATAGGCATAATATCATTGTAAACATGTTTTTCCGAGCTGTCACTCCTGACTTCTAAGCACCTAGGAATGTCAAACATATGTACCTGGTTTAATAAGTAGGTAACTTGCTCTGATGTCAGTGGTGTTCCTCCTTGGTTTCTGTTTTAGCTCACTTCTGCTCTACCCTCAGGAGACCTAACAAGTCCTGGTGTATTTCACACCTTCCCAGGCAAGGCTGATTTAAACGTCCATAAGACGTCTGAGTTTTAATACATTTTAAAAGCAAATATATAGTTAGCCAAGAGTAACTTTAAGTGTGATATCACATTTTTTTCACATGATGTTCTGTATTTTTATATGTAGATTACAGATTTGGAAGTTATCCCTCATAGAAAGGATTTCCCTTTGTTTACATTATAATGCAGTCATGATAGATCATTTTAAAAAAAACGCAATGCAATGGAGTTTCTTTTAAGAAAATATAAAATTACATATTCCAACTATCAAGGAATAAATAACAAAGTTACAAGCCTTTTAGGTCAAACTTCTGTTTTAAAGTAGAAACTATGGCCAGGCAATGGAGAATCAGCCAATCCACAAGTCCTCTAAAGTCTCTAACACTTTTCTCTCTCAATAAATAAATAAAAAAAAAATCAGAGATTGTTGCACTGAAACAAACCGATTAAACTGATCTTGGGACAATCACTCTGTAAAGAGAAGTCTTTACTGGCACACCATTGATACGATTGATACGACATTTTGGCTAGATATCCAGTTTATTTTGGCCTAACAAATCAATCTGGGAACATCTTGGGCATCTGAACACCACAAACCAAAAACACCATTTAATGCATTATTTAATATTCAAAGCAAAGTCTCAATACTTTGTTTTGCTGAGAAATCACTCGATCCTGAGGAGCTGTGGGCAGGAGTTTTTAGGTGAGGCCGCGGCTTCAGCCTAGTCCGCGAGGCCGGATGCCGCGGACTAGGCCGAAGCCGCGGCCTCGCCTAAAAACTCCTGCCCACAGCTCCTCAGGACCGGCGCGGTGTCAATCAAAAAAAAAAATGTAATCGCTGATTTTTTTTGGGAGAAAATAGCCCAGATCTAGCAAAAATAAAAGTTTAAAACACAAGTTAATATATATATATATATCCTATCAATTTACTAATGCTATATGGGTAAGTATAAAATTAGCCAATGTTGATTAACAAAGTAAGGTTCTGCTTTAATAAAGCGGCAACACATGATGAAATTGTCACAGTGAGAGAATCACTTGATTTACAAAAGATGGAATATTTTACGAGTTAGACTAGCGAGATGATCCAACAATTACCTGCGATACCAGGGTAAGAACATGAGCATACCACTTGATCTACAAAAGACGGAGTATTTTATGAGTTAGGCTAGCCAGTTGATCCAACAAGTGATGTTCTAGAATGGAAAACACAACAATACATTTAAATAACAAAAAAAAAAAAAATCACATGAGCAGCATAAGGTTCAGCCCACCTGAATTCACCATATTCAGAAAAACACCCTAAATCCGGGCTTAAAGGACAATGGCATATTGATGTGTAATGATGGGTTGGAGTGGGTACATTTGCTTTCTCAAAGCTGTTAATTATGCTAGCAGGAGATCATTCCTTTGGTTCATAAATCCAAACTTCTATTTTTAATCCTTTACAAATGATACTGTAAAGCCAATCCACATGAAGAACTTGGCTGTCTAAAACACAAGCAAGACTCCACGTAAACCTCAGTATTTTAGCACCATCACAGGCACAAACGAAAGGCAGTATGGTTCTTCTACAGTCTACAAAAAGGTTCTCGACTTCTAAGATGGGAACTACAAAACTGACTGAGAAACAAATAAGGTATCTCCACTTGAGGGTATGACAAATTACAGGATGCATAAATAATTAAGGGATGCGTCTTTGGATTCACACAGTTCTCATGATAAAGGGTTGCCTATTTCTGTACGCCGTCTGAAGAAGGGCAAACTTCCAGCACAATAGTGAGGAGGTTTACCATGGGAACTTTTAATTTAAGTCGGTCTAAGCAAAAGTGAAGACTTCCATAGTTTGTAGTAGATCCTACACCACTAAAAGGTGACTTATTCTGGGTGTGACACTTCAAAGATATGGCAGTTTGTAAGGCTGGCCATACATTATACAATTTTCCTTTAGATTAACACAAAACCGTATAATAATATGAGATCAAAGCTAAACACTTTGAATTTGTATGCAATCAGGCAGGCTCATGCAGTACAAAGTTGAAGGTAGATCTAAAAAGAAGATGAACGAGAAAATTGTAAAAATGAATGGCCAGCTTTACACAGATTTTTGCTTAAAACATCTGGTTAGTAGCAGACTGCAGGTGTACTGCTCTACTCCCATGCCTTAGTACATGGGTCTTCAAACTACGGCCCTCCAGTTGTTCAGGAACTACAATTCCCATCATGCCTAGTCATGTCTGTGAATGTCAGAGTTTTACAATGCCTCATGGGATGTGTAGTTCTGCAACAGCTGGAGGGCCGTAGTTTGAGGATCCCTGCCTTAGTAGGTTCAAACAATACATTTTTATATGAAAATAAGTAGATGCGAGGGAAAACATTTCTGGGATGCCATTAGAATAACCATTATCAGAATCAAACAACACAGCATTAAAGTGTTTTGTTGCTCACCATATTCTAGTAAAACTAAAGGCAAATCAATTTTTTTTTTGCTGTCTGTGTCCCTGTTATGAAGATTAATTTTCACTAAGTGAAAAAGAAAATCCCATTTTGGGTCACCCCCCCCCCCCCCCCCCCCCAGAAAAAGAATAGATGGGAAATCTTCTAATGGGGACACTAGTTTTGATGATCCAGATAACGAGGAATTCCCCTCACTTCGCAGAGACTTTGCCCTACTTACAGTAGGGCAAAAAAAATTAAAAAAAATAAAAAATAAAATAAATCACAGATATCAAAAGAACGGGACCCCAGTTGCCAGGTTATAATTGTTTTCAATAGATTACATGCGTTTTAAAGGTTTTCCTGACTTCAATAAGCATATACACTTTAGACTGTAAGCTCCTTGAGGACAGGACTGATGTAAATGCACAATATATGTGTAAAGCACTGTGCAACTTGACAGCGCTATACAAGTACCTGTAATAATAATATAAATTAAAAGAAAAACTAAATTATCTGTCTGTTGTAAGGTTTTAAAAAGGAAGAACAAACTGTACTGTCCATGTTCTGCGATCTATATAAATGCATTTGACCTGCGGCATTGTACATATACAAATCCTTATAATTCACAGCACTGGGCACATTATTTTTAACACTTCAACTGAGCTGCAGTGTAACAAAATAATTAAAGAATAAGTTAATTACCGGTATTGCTAGCTATGGTTACATCAGACCCAACGTGTACTTCGTGATAAAGTTATGGATTTATAAATGGATTTTTAGATGTCAAGCATTTGGTAAGGAAACCATAACATTTGTATCATCCTGCATCACTCAGTAAAGATATTATTAAGCTTTTCATTATAAATTGCTAATTGCATGAGATTAACTTGATGTTGACAATTACGTAATTTCATTGAGCTTTGTAAAGATGAAGCTGCATTCACTCTGATCAAGCAATGCACTAGAAAAATCCCCCCTCCTCCCCCCAAGAAATAAAAAGTCAGCAGCTACAAATACTGTAGCTGACTTTTAGTATTAGGACACTTACCTGACCAGGAATAGCGCAATGTCCGCACCCCAGCCAATTTTCCGATCAGCTCGGTGCTGCCGCTGCCATTCCTGGTAAGGGAAAACAGTGAAGCCTTTACAGCCATTTCCCTACTGCTCATGTGCAAAGCGCGCTGCGCTTTCTAACTGGCCCGGCAGCAGAGGAAGGAGGAGGGGCGGAACTTCCGGGGGACCTTACTGCATCTCGCCGCAGCCAGGTCTCCCGGAAGTGGAGACAGGTACCTGTCTTAAACAGAAAGGTGCCAAAATATGGCGGGGGGGGGAGAAGCAAACAAGCAAAAAGATTTGAGTGACTTGGTCAAGGGCAGAATTGTAATGTCTCGACAACTGGATCAGAGCATCTCCGAAACTACAACTCAAGTGGGATGTTCCCGGTCTGAAGTGGTCCATGGTAGGAAAACTAGCGAGCTGCCGACAGGTTTATGAGTGGCCAAGGCTCATTGATGTGCCTGGAGAGTGAAGGCTGGCCCATGTAGACCTATCCAATAGAACAGCTACTGTAGCTCAGCCAGCTGCAAAAATGTAGTGCTGGTTCTGAGAGAACAGAACACACATCGCATCACCACTTGTTGCGTATGAGGCTGTGTAACAACAGACTGGTCCGGGTATCCATGCTAACCCCTGCAAAAAGCTCCTACGATGAGCACATAAGTATCAGAACTGGACCACAGAGCCATAGAAGAAGGTGGTGTCCTAATCTTATGAATTCAAGAATGATGTGGGAACTCCAGATCTCAAGCCAAATCGATCATCTCTGGGCAGTGTTGGGGAAAAAAAAAAAAAAAAGTCTGATCCATGGAGGCTCCACCTTGCAACTAACAGAACTTTGCTACTGACGGCTTGATGCCAGATACCGCAGCATACCTCCAGAGGTCTAGTGGAGCTCATGCCTTGACAGGTAGGTTATGGTGCGCGATCATAATGTTATGGTTGATCAGTGAATAGTACGATCTGAAAAAAACAAATAATATTTTTGGCTGTGCTATACTATCCCCACAAACAAAGCTGATCATATCACTAAACCCTAAAAAAATATTTTTTGCTGTATTTCATGTGGTTAAAGTGGTTGTTAAGCCATAGAGTGTCATTTCTACAATCTCCTCTGTTACATTAACTGATGTATCCAGTGTATGTTTTTGTAAAAAATAAGCCGTTCTATACCCTTTTTTTTTTTTAAAGCGGCGCTCGCGTGATGGGACGCCTTTCTCCTTCCCCAGTCTCACAGCTACAGAGGGAGGGGCCGAGAAACCTCCGCTGATGTCAGCTGGGAGGAGAAGAGAGGCAGCCAGTCACATTAGTGCCGCTATGAAAAAGGTATACAGAGGCTTATTTTTACAAATGATAGCAGCAGTTAGAGCTGACAGTTGTGGGGGGGGGGGGGGGGGGGGAATAGGAGGTCAGGAGGACGACACAGGAGAGCTGCGGATGACCGAGGCATGTAACGTGACCACGGTGTTTTTAGGGTTAAACGCAAAAAGGACAGAAAGCAAGAAAACAATGAAAACCTGAGAGATGTTCTAAAAGATGGCCACAGTTTTTTTTTTTTCCTTTCCATTCAAAAACCAAATACAAACAGATTCCTGCATACTCCCCCGCCCGCAGGACTTTGTATTCTGACAGCAGCACTCACCACAGTCAGAATACATTGATCAGGCACCTTCCGGTATGCCCCTTCGACAATTTACTGTAGATCAGGGACAGCAACACACTGGACAAAACTTGACTATTGCACGCTGTCGTCCTTGATGTATCAGACAATTTTCGATCAGTATGACCAGCTTAACCTCCTTGCCATACTACATAACCATGCTATAGGCAATCTCTCTGTCCCCATCAAGGAGATGCCATCACTTCCTATACCTGGCACACCCTCTGACTGAGAAAGGAAGTGCAGTTAAATATCCCCATCAGGGACACAAACTGCAAGAAAAAGGCTGGGCATATACTTGAACCCTTCCTGTGAAGGGCTCCACAAAGAGGTAAGTATGCCATAAGAGTATTTTTGCAATAAAGCCAAAGTGGCACAGGAGTCTGCCATTTTTCTTAATGTCCAGCTGACTTTGTCAAGTATTCACATAAAAGAAATTGCACTTTTTATCCAGCAGTAGGCTGCATTACATAGCTATATGTCTCAGTTCCTGTACAGGCATGAGAACGTGTACATACAGTACATATGCGTGAAAACCTGTAGTACCTCTATCACGAGCGATTTTTCACAAAACAAAAATGGCTGTGGACATGGAGAGTCACAAGCCCTGGCATGTCCTGTTATATTTAGAACACTTATGAATTTAAATAGCTTGCAAATAAATTTTGATAAAGCAAGTGAAAATGAATTAACCTAAAAATATTGAAAAAAAATTAAAATAAAAACAAGCTTAGAGATATTGATGCTTAAAATTATACAGAAACCCTGAATCAGATCATTTACTGGCCTCTAAAAAAAGACAGCTTGTCAGCCTTGCCACTTGTGGCTACACAACGTCTACAGGACTAAGCTGAAAGCCGGGTTTTCAAAGTAAATGAGCTGCATTTGTCTCTTCTGCATATTGTTGATTTTAAGATAACTACAGCCAATCAATCAGATTACAGATAGCATTAAGCAACTGTCAAGGATACCACTGTGAAGAGACTTTCTCTTGGTTCGCAACTCAATTGCATATGCATGAGAGGAGAAAACATGAGGCTCAGAGATGATGCGTTTAGAGCAATAGAACGGCAGGGCAACATGCAGCCGGAGAGCATTTACAAAGGAAAATCAACAGCGTGGAATAAACACTGCTCTGTACAAGCCAGTTTATTTTTATGCAGCAGTCACTCTTCATATGAGATTCCTTCCTGTACAGAAGGGCTCCGAGGACAGACAAGCTGCTCACATTTTAAAACGTGCTGACAGATTCGGTGATGAGCACCCCAGGCCAATTTTAGGGCATGTGCAAACTAAGGTCCCACAAAGCAGTGTATTCCTCCAAAGTGACCGCTACTGACGGATTTTCAAGTATTGCCCAATGTGGTCCAAATGATTTGATTTTGCTGGAAACATGCAGCACAGAATTTGCTTGTACAACTATAGTCCTTACCCAGTCTAATGGTACTTATAGGCAGCTAAAGCAAGACCCCAATTACACAGCTACATGCACACTTGAAATACATACATGTAAATGAGTTTACCTGGCAAAGGTTTTCTAATACTGCCCAGCCAACAGCATAGCCAGGTGACTCGGCTCAGGAATGTCCCTATTTTTTATTGCAGTTTGCTAGAAAAGGTATAGCAGTGTGCAGAGGGTTCATCCAGCATTTTTTGTGTTAATGTGGTCACACCTCTTTAGCACCTGGTAGATTATACGCATGTATAAGCTATTGGGATCTGAGCACAGGTATATCTTGTTTCTGTTGTATTGCAGGTCAGTGACCAGACCCAAACCTAGTAGCTCTCCCCCATTTTGTGTCCGTTTGCCCCATGTTTACTATGGAGTTGATTTACTAAAGGCAAATCCACTGTGCACTGAAAGTGCAGTCACTGTAGATCTGAGGGGAAGCGCTGCTGATTTCTATCATCCAATCATGTGCAAGCAAAAATGCTGTTTTATTTTGCTTGCATGTCCCCCTCAGATCTACAGCGACTGCACTTCCAAGTGCACTTGCAGCGCACAGTGGATTTGCCTTTAGTAAATTACCCCCAATGTGTACACAGCATTTACAGAGAAGGAATGGCTAAAGAGGGATTACTTTGACGCAGTTGGCCAGCTTAAACCTGCATTACAATATGTGTGAACTAAATATTCCTATTTTTTATTGCAAAGTTGGCTAGAAAGGGTATAGCAGTGTGCAGAGGGTTCATGCAGCAATTTCAGCTCAGGAATGGCCCCAAGTTTCAGACATGACAACCAATGGGCAGCAGCACATTGAAAACTCTGTACTCTCCCCTCCTGTACATACAGTCACTGACAGCACAGTGCAAAGCAAGACCTAGACTGGGGATGAGCAGAGCAGCTCCAGCTGCTGTCTCGGGTCCTCATTGGATAGATTGATAACAGCAGGAGCCATTGGCTCCCGCTGCTATCAAATCCATTGACACGGGAGCTAAGAGTGGGGCTGGGTCCTGCTGTCTATGTCAATGGTGCAGCAGCAGGACCCGGAAGCACACCCGCACGAGTGCCCCCATATAAATCAGCTCTCTGTGGAGGCACTAGAGAAGGAAGGAGGAGCCAGGAGCGCTGCTGAGGGACCCCAGGAGAGAAGGATCGTGGGCCGTGCTGTGCAAAAGCCTTGCACAGAGGGGGTAAGCATGAAATGGTTAAAAAAAAAAAAAAAAAAAAAAAAAAGAGAAACACATCTTTACAACACCTTTAATATCGCTTTAAACTAAAGAATAATTTCATGAATACATAACCAAAATACACACAATATATATATATAGATATATACGAGAATCTTTAAACTGCTGTACAGTATGGAGTGATTTCAGCACAACTGTGCTACATATTGGCCTTGGATATTGTGCAACAACTAAGAAGAAAAATGACCTCTCAGTGCCAGAAATACAAGAGCACAGACAGAAACATTTCTGCTGAGGCACCATATTTCACAAGCAAGTGCATAATAGTACATAAGGTGGGATATCACTTTTTCACATGCATGTACAGTGCATGCCTATTGGCCAGTCTTCCAAAGATTTGATATTAAAGAGTAGTATCCCTAAAAAAAATAAAAAAATAAATAAATGATATATAAAAATTAAAAAAGTCAGCAGCTACAAATACTGCAGCTTCTGACTTATTAATCAGACACTTACCTGTTCCAGGGTCCAATGATGCGCGGGGGGGGGGGGCGGGGTGCTCCGTTCGCCCCCCAATCCGCTCAGCTGCACCAACATTGCAACTGTGGGCACCCGGCTGGGTCTTCACAGCCGGGCACCCACTGCGTGAGCGATGCCGCGCGCCGTGATTGGCCGCACAGTCATCTGGGACCTGTCACGTGTCCCAGATGACTGACAGGAGGAAGCCCTTCCTGCGCCGAGGGAAAGTGATGTCACCAGCCCAGGCACCGAAGGAGGCAGACTACGATGCCCTAGCAACAGGCATTTAGAGGCGAGTAAAAAATAAATAAATTTCCTTTTTTTTTTTTAGGGGGAAACACCACTTTAAGTACTAAAAGAAGAAGTGAGAAACCACTTCTGCATCTGATTAATCGTGTTCAGAGGACATCTGCTGGAAACCTTTGCATTGCTAGCACCACTGTCATCAGAATATTTTTTTCTGTTTAGCAACTGGACTCCAATTATGGATACTTTTAAAGTAAAAATATAACAGATTAAATAGTGATAGGGTTTCCTTTTTAAAAAAGGTATCAGACGTGTCTAAACAGGCCTGGGTACTCAGGCCCAACCCAAGTCCAGGATAGTCCATTTCATAAAACACAAGTGAGCCACTGCATTCCTTCTGAAAATCCCCTGCCTTGTCTGGCATTCTTCACACAAGTCTAGTAGCGAGGCACTCCTTGTTAGAATGACAGCATAAAACTCCCAAAGCATTAATCAGACTTGAGTCAACTTTTCACTTTCCTATTGAAGGTACACATTTGTGCCCAGCAATGTTGGGATAAAGAGTAGCTCAACTGTGCAGAGATCAGCAAAGGTACTTGATGTCAAAGCTACCCTTTGCTTTTTTTTTTTTTTTTAAAGTCATGTGTCACCTCTACCTTTGGCTCCTTCTTTCAGTGGTTAATGAGTCTCAAAAGTATATGCAATAATTCTGATAAGCCAATAGAGAAAACCTCATGACCGCAGACATGAAAGTAGCAGGAGCAGAGCATTATACTGGTCAGATATGGCATTTCGTTACATTTACCCTAGTCCTTTCCACTCAGTATAGCCAATTTGTCCTTTAAAACAAATCTTTCATGAGAGAAATATAAAAGGCAGCCATTGATGCAGTGGCGGAACTACCGCCATAGCGACACACGCGGCCGCTATGGGGCCCGCGGGGGGGAGGAGGAGGAATGCATACTGCCGGGGGGCGAGCACCGCCCGCACGGTCCCCCAGCCAGGGGAAGTGAGGAGAGGAAGAGGCGAGCTGTCCGTACAAGCAGAGAGCTGCAATAGCTTTTATTTGAATGTCCTGTGTGTGTTCCTGGGGCTCACCGTCACATAGACAGAACGCCGGTCCAATGCGGGACATGTGACGGCATCAAAAGCGCTGGGCCAAGATGTGACGGTGAGCCCCCCGGGAACACAGGACATTCAAATGAAAGCTATTACAGCTCTCTGCTTGTACGGACAGCTCGCCTCTTCCTCTCACTTCCCCTGGCTGGGGGACCGTGCGGGCGGTGCTCGCCCCCCCCCCCCCTCTGAGACAGCCCCACGCTCGCCAATAGCCATTTGAGGGCAGCTGCAGTATGCATTTCTCATCCTCCCCGGTAGTTCCGCCACTGGCTCGCCTCTTCCACTGCATGGGTGAGGCTGCATTGGGCACGGGTGAGGCTGCATTGGGCAAAGGTGAGGCTGCATTAGGCACAGGCAGGTGAGGCTGCATTGGGCACAGGCAGGTGAGGCTGCATTGGGCACAGGCAGGTGAGGCTGCATTGGGCACAGGCAGGTGAGGCTGCATTGGGCACAGGCAGGTGAGGCTGCATTGGGCACAGGCAGGTGAGGCTGCATTGGGCACTGGCCACGCTGCATTGGGCACAAGTGGGCACAGGTGAGGCAGTATTGGGCACGGGCAGACCACGCTGCATTGGGCACAGGTGAGGATTATGGAAGCGCTAACACCAGGTGTTTGGAGTATCTTTATCTGTTGATTAAACTTTCTGGAATACATATATTGCTATTGTGGTGTAGGACCTGGGCTCTTTCTTTCTTTCCAGACTCGAACCACACACCCTTTGAGCCACGCCCTTTAAACCACGCCCACTATTTAATTTAAGCCCCGCCATTTTTTTGTGGGGGGGGGGGGGGGGGCAGACAACATTTTGCTATGGGGCCCTGTGATTTCTAGTTACGCCCTGCATTGATGATATACTAAAAATGCTTGTTGCTATGGGTGCTATGCCGATTCACTTTCTTTAGTACTATAAAGAAAGAAAAAAAAAAACCAACAGAAAAAAGGAAGAATTCTTTTTTTCTGCATATTTTTACTGTGTCTGAATGTCAAAGCATCAGCATGACCGTCAGGCGCCCAGTATTTTCACAAGGAGAGGTAACCAATAACATGCTCTCAACAGGTTTAGATGTTTCTGGAAACTAGTGCAAAATAAAGCTTAAGTCCAGCCCCCCAAACAGACTCTCACATGCATTTTAATTCATCCCCCCCCCCCCCCCCCCCCCCAAGGTGGCTCATTGTGGAAGTCCCAGTAAGGAGAAAACATTGAGGGCAGTTTCACATACTGTATATACAAATTGGATGCGGGTTTCCCTGCATTCAATTCGCATGACAGAAGAGTGTGACCGACTCTCAATGGAGCCGGTTCACACAGCTCCAGGACAGCCGCGTATGTATTTGGAAAGGGTCCAGTGCGTCTTCTGGTCCGATTCAGGTAAAAATTCACGCAAACAGGGACGCACCGACCCCCATGCTGTGAGCCGCGACTGCAGCATGTGTTAATGGAGCTTGAGGGATTGGGCAACCTTGTCTTATGTTCCGTCCAGTAACAGCAATACTTTGATAAACTAAAGTCCTCGCACACCAACAAAGGCTACTTCAGCTTTTTCTTGGCTTGGGTACAGTCACCCCTACTTTGCTACAGCAATGTTAAAGAAGTTTGTTTGAAACCTTTGCAAATTGTACATGTACATAAGTAAATCACAGCCTTTGCGCAATACTTTGTTAAAGCACCTTTGGCACCAATTACAGCCTCAAGTATTTTTGAGTATGATGCTATAAGCTTGGCACACCTATTTTTGGGCAGTTTCTTCCATTCTTCTTTGCAGGACCTCTCATGCTCAATCAGGTTGGATGGGTAGTGTCAGTGCACAGCCATTTTCAGGTTCCTAGAGATGATGTTCAAGCGTGTTCAAATCTGGGCTCTGGCTGGGCCAATCAAGTACATTCAGAGTTGTAGTCAGAGTCTTCAAGCGGGAAATGCGATATTCCTAAGAACCAAGGCCTGAGGTGTGCCTTGGCCTAGCTGGTCGGTATGCCTGAGAAGAGGGCCAAAAGATACAAATTTAGGTGAAGAAGGGAAGGTAATGATCCAACGCATATGTTGGCGTGCGCCCAGAAGGCGACAGTAAGTATCTGCAGTGACAGGAGAAACCCACTGACTCCTGACTTGGTGATGAGAAAGGAACCCCCTATGGAACCTGCAAAGCTACCCAGAACCAACAGAACGTCCTGTGCAAGATTGGATTGGGCCCGATGCCCGAGACAACTTAGACATGAGAATAACTTGCTTGCGAATGAGAGGATACGTGGGGGAAGGGAGCAAGGCCTGGCCCGAGGAATCCCTGCGAATGATGGCCGGGACGATCAAAATCCTATGGGGAAGTGAGAGGGTGAGGGCAAAAAAAAAGGACCACTGGTAGGAGTGCGAAATGCTGGATACCTGATGAATGTGATGGAGGAAGTAGATGAGGCCCATGCTCCATGGCAATAAGCATCCTCAACATGGAGAACCATGCCAGACACAGGACACTGGTCCTACCTGATAAAATCGGGACGTGCTTCAGCCAGAGACCCAACTACCGAGTCTGAATCCTGAACCGAGGAAGGAGGTATGGATGCCAAGACGGTCCCAACCTGAGAACACCTGAGAACACAAACTAGAGAAATGACAGACAACCAGACATGAGAAGAACCACGCCCGCCCCTCTGTGCCTACCTAAGAAAGAGAACATGAGCAGAAATGTCAAGACCATTGCGCGTGATGACCCCAACAACAGAACTCCCCCCCCCCCACACCCTCGTGTGAGTGGTAAGTGAGCCCGAGTAACCTGCAGCACAGATACAGGTAATTGACTGAAAACTCAGGGCTGGTGTACCCACGGACCATGGTGGGTAGTCGTATGAGTGTGGTGAATGAACATGAATCATATGACATATGGTATGCGGGTGAGAAGATTGTGGGCAACAATCAATTAACAAACAAAACCTCAGCCCGTATGGATCTGTAGACGTGACAGATCCTGACGTAAGCCCTAACTAACTGACCCAGGTACAACATGAACACAGATACGATGAGATGACAACCAACAAACAAGACAGCTACCGGAGTATGCCATGGGTAAACAACAACGCCCCTCTGAGAAACGCTGGGACGGAAACGAAAGGACGGAAACGAGAGGACGGAAACGGTGAGGCAGAAACGTGATGACAGAAATGCTGAGGCAGAAACGTGATGACAGCAAACGCCATGACAGAACGCTAAAGCTGAATGTTGAGGCAGGAACGCAATGACATGAATCCAGGGGCAGGAACGCAATGACATGAAACTCAGGGCTGGTGTACCCACGGGTCATGGTGGGTAGTCGTATGCGTGTGGTGAATAAACATGCATCGTATGACGTATGGTATGCGGGCGAGAAGATTGTGGACAACAATCAATTAACAACGAAACCTCAGCCCGTATGGATCTGTAGACGTGACAGATCCTGACGTAAGCCCTAACTAACTGACCCAGGTACAACATGAACACAGATACGATGAGACATGACAACCAACGAACAAAACAGCTACCGGAGTAAGATGAATCCAGGGGGCCGAAAACGCAGTGACGGAACTCCGGGGGGCAGAAACGCAGTGACGGAACTCCGGGGGGCAGAAACGCAGTGACGGAACTCCGGGGGGCAGAAACGCAGTGACGGAACTCCGGGGGGCAGAAACGCAGTGACGGAACTCCGGGGGGCAGAAACGCAGTGACGGAACTCCGGGGGGCAGAAACGCAGTGACGGAACTCCGGGGGGCAGAAACGCAGTGACGGAACTCCGGGGGGCAGAAACGCAGTGACGGAACTCCGGGGGGCAGAAACGCAGTGACGGAACTCCGGGGGGCAGAAACGCAGTGACGGAACTCCGGGGGGCAGAAACGCAGTGACGGAACTCCGGGGGGCAGAAACGCAGTGACGGAACTCCGGGGGGCAGAAACGCAGTGACGGAACTCCGGGGGGCAGAAACGCAGTGACGGAACTCCGGGGGGCAGAAACGCAGTGACGGAACTCCGGGGGGCAGAAACGCAGTGACGGAACTCCGGGGGGCAGAAACGCAGTGACGGAACTCCGGGGGGCAGAAACGCAGTGACGGAACTCCAGGGGGCAGAAACGCAGTGACGGAACTCCAGGGGGCAGAAACGCAGTGACGGAACTCCAGGGGGCAGAAACGCAGTGACGGAACACCAGGGGGCAGAAACGCAGTGACGGAACTCCAGGGGGCAGAAACGCAGTGACGGAACTCCAGGGGGCAGAAACGCAGTGACGGAACTCCAGGGGGCAGAAACGCAGTGACGGAACTCCAGGGGGCAGAAACGCAGTGACGGAACTCCAGGGGGCAGAAACGCAGTGACGGAACTCCAGGGGGCAGAAACGCAGTGACGGAACTCCAGGGGGCAGAAACGCAGTGACGGAACTCCAGGGGGCAGAAACGCAGTGACGGAACTCCAGGGGGCAGAAACGCAGTGACGGAACTCCAGGGGGCAGAAACGCAGTGACGGAACTCCAGGGGGCAGAAACGTAATGCCGACCACCCACCCCCCCCCAGGCTAGCGGGCGGGCGGCAGCCCGGCCATACAGAGCCCTGAGGAAGTGCTTGGGAGGAGGATGGAGGAACGGACACCCCCTCTCCCATGGCTCCGGGAGAGCAGACATGCTGCACGCAGTGGGGCATGGTGGATGGTGGAAGGACGGACGCCACTCCCCCCGCCATGAGCGCCGGGAGAGCAGGCAGGCTGCACGCTGGCCAGAAGGAGGGGAGAGTGGCGAGGTGGAGGGTGGAGGATGGAAAGACCCACGCTACCCCCGGCATGGCGCCGTGAGAAGCGGGCGGCTGCCCCCCCACGGACACGTGGCCCAAGGAGAACGAGCAGGTGGAAAACCAGGGATGACAGGGAGGGGGGACGACACCATGCTGCGGCCGACCGCCGCTCCTAAAAAGGAAACCCAGAAAGCCGACGGCCCCAGCCCTGACGGAGGAGGAGGCTTAAATAGCCCTCTCAGGCTCCTTCTACAAATGGCCAGCCTTCATACTTGTCCCAAAGACACTGCTTTGTTATCTTGGCTTGTGTGCTTAGGGTTGTTGTCCTGTTGGAAGATGAACCTTTGCCTGAGGTAAAAAGCGCTCTGGAGCAGGTTTTCATCAAGGATGTCTCTGTACATTGCTGCATTCATCTCTCCCTCAATCCTGATTGGTCTCCCAGTACCTGCCGCTGAAAATATCCCCACAGAATGGTGTTGCCACCACCATGCTTTACTGTAGGGATGGTATTGGCCAGGTGATGAGCGGTGCCTAGTTTCCTCCAGACATGACGCTTGCCATTCAAGCCAAAGAGTTCAATCTTTGTTTTACCAGAAATTTGTTTCTTATGGTTAGAGTCCTTCAGTTTCTTTTTGGCAAACACTAGGTGGGCTCTCATGTGCCTTTTACTGAGGAGTAGCTTCCGTCTGGACATTCCACCATACAGGTCCGATTGGTGAAGTGCTGCAGAGATGGCTGTTCTTCTGGATGGTTCTCCTCTCTTCACAGAGAAAAACGATGGTGCTCTGTCAGATTGACCATCAGGTTCTTTGTTACCTCCCTGACTAATGACCTTCTCCCCCAATCGCTTAGTTTGGTTGGGTGGCCTGCTCTAGCAAGAGTCCTGGTGGTTCCAAACTTGTTCCATTTACAGATGGAGTCCACTGTGCTCATTAGGACCTTCAATGCTGCAGACATTTTTCTGTACCCCTCCCCAGATCTGTGCCTCAATATGATTCTGTGTTAGAGATCTACAGACAATACCTAGGACTTCACGGCTTGGTTTGTGCTCCGACATGCACGGTTAACTGTGGGACTATAAATATATATATATATATATATATATATATATATATATATATATATATATATATATATATATATATATATATATATATATATATATATATACACACATATACACACACACACACACACACACAGGTGTCTGCCTCTCCAAATCATGTCCAACCAACTGAATTTACCACAGATGGACTAAAATCAAGTTGTAGAAACATCTCAAGGATGATCAGTGGAAAGAGGATGTACTTGAGTTGTGAATACTTATGTACATGTGATTTTTTTTTTTTTCCGTTTATTTTTATCAAATTTGCAAAGATTGCAAAGAAACTTCTTTCACATTATGGGGTATTGTTTGTAGAATTATGAATTTAATTCATTTTGGAATAAGGCTGTAACATAACAAAAATGTGGAAAAACTGAAGCGCTATGAATACTTTCCAGGTGCACGCTAAGCTCAGAAAGTTGCATGAGCTATTTTTAAAAAGGAGAATGGGGTGCTTTGGCCCCAATAGCAAAAACACACACAAACACCTGCGTATTCAAGCCTAAAAATACAAAAAAAAATTAAAAAACAAAACACACACACACACCATCTCCCACTTCTAGCGACTAGCTTTTCATTGACTAAAACAAAATATATCAAGCATTAATGCATCTGGAGAAAGAAAAAAATACTCTCCTTAACTGCATGTAAATATCACTTGTAACTCATTTCTCGGTGCATTTGAACACCAGTGGATCTGCGTCCCAAGTAGCTTATTTTTTTTTTTCAAAGTTAGAGAACTTACTAAACATACATATCCTTAAAACCTGCCTCCCAGGTAATCCTAACTCTCTGCGGTATCTGTCTTGAAGCTCTACCAATTAATTTCCATCTGCTTATATTAAACAATTATTACACCACCTCAATATAATAGATAATTGCTATAATGGGTTTCCTTGTTTTGTTTTCCTGTAAATTGATTGCTTTATTCATTTGTATAAGGCGATTTATTCACAATAAAAAAGGCTTCTGAAGCACGAATGCAGTGTTTAATGAGCTCCAAGGCTATATATTGGCCAAGGTAGTCTACCTCATTTATTTTTCTGCAATGTGCTTTTTTGTGTCCTAAAAAAAGTTCCACTACAGCAGGAAGAGTGAATTCTCTAAACAAAGTGACAGTGCCCTCTCCCTCCAGCCATGTTAGATCCCTCTCCTCCTCTGGGAGTGTCCAATTACGCTCTGGGCTGTTTGTTGTTCAAATGAATGATCTGGTAACAGGGTCCCTTTAAGTTAATGACACCTTGCATAAGAAGCATTTGGACCGATTCAATGCAGTTATTGTATGACATATTATGGCGCGACTCGTAGCTTTGATAGATGTGGTACTTTGTAATGGTTATACTTCAGTTTAAAGTGTTTCTTTCGGCTAAATGGTCAGTTAATCAGCCGTGATACAACTCCTTACTTGCTACATCTTAACAGCATGGCATGACATCTTGAATTCAATGGTGTACAATTTTACTGACCCCATCGATCGTCTAATAATGCATGTCCAGTATTAGTGTACAATAAAGCCTTTTTTTTACATTTTGAGTGAACATGATGTAAAAGAAGATCTCAATTTACCAACTAGTGACTGGAGAGCTTCAATAGGCAGCATTTAAAGTCATTCAAATTCTCTGCTTTGTCAGAGAAAGAAATATTCTCACTCTCAAAAAGGTATAACTGGCCTTGACTTGGTTTATTAAAGGATGAGTACACTTTCCGCCTAGGTTCACTCTAGTGCAGCTGTGATTTGATTTTCAGTGCGATTATGTAGTGTGACTTGGTTAACAACCAACACAAATCGCTATTAGAAAATGCACCAGAGAATGCAAGTTCATGAGTTCCTGGTGTGTCTCAGTTGAATTCTATGGGGCACTAAATTGTGCTGCTTCTCGCCAAAGTAGTACAGGAACCTTTTACAAAATAACTCCATGCCCAGTTGCACTGATGCAAAAGGCGCCATTGAAAACAATGCAATTTCCATTGTCATGCGATTCTTTGCAACTGAACTCACATCTGAAATCTTACCAGGCCTTAGGCTGGGTTCACACAGTTTTCGGATGTGGCTCACAGCAGGGATCCGATGCATCCCTGTTGGAGGGATGGATTAGGCCCGAATTTTTGTCAGAATTTGCACCCAAGACGGAGCCAAAGATGCACAGGACCCCTGTGCAATCCACTCATCGGCCAACACGGAGCTGTGTGAACCGGCTCCATTGAGAGCTGGTCACAGTCTCCCATCATGCAAATTGAATGCAGAGAAATCCGCACCCAATTTGCACTAGTGAGAAACACAGCCTCTTTGCACTATCCACAGCTCCTCTCTATTGAACAAGTTTACTTTTTTTTTTTTTTCAGAAAATCTTCCCAGTTCTCTTCACACCCCAGGCACATGCATAGCAGAAATGGGTATAAAAAGTGCGGCGCTCTAAATGTTCAATGAGTAAATGATGAACATTTACATGAAGGTGATATGCAAAATATACTAAGTGCATAAAAAAGTAATGTGTCAAAATATGTGCGTCATACACACTGAAGTGTATAGTGACTGAAAACTGGATTGTTTATCACTGGATAGAATAAACCCTCACATAGTGACCATAATGTGACAAAATATTCCCATATAGTGATGATTATAAAACAACAACTATATAAATGAGATCTCTAATAAAGACAAAGAAACGTGATCTTATATATGCATCTCTGATAAAACACATAAAAGTATATATTAGTCACTTAAATGTTTCAAAACTGAATCTGTGACTGTAAACAATTACACCAAACATGTGACATATATATGTGTTACAAAAACGTATAAGTGACTTGTGCAGCTTGTCTGAAGGGGTCCGTCACCAATTGGAAAAAGGCTTTTTCCAATTGTGACTCATGTTATAATCATCACTATATGGGAATATTTTGTCACATTATGGTCACTATGTGAGGGTTTATTCTATCCACTTCAGTGTGCATGACGCACATATTTTGACACATTACTTTTTTATGCACTTAGTATATTTTGCATATCCCCTTCATGTAAATGTTCATCATTTACTCATTGATGATTTAGAGCGCCGCACTTTTTATACCCATTTCTTCCATTTAACACATACATTTTATTGTGCAGGCTGCTAAAATTCTTTTAGATAGCGCAGTTTCTTTCCATTTTACATGCATAGCAGACCACCACAGACTTTAATGGAGAAAAGAAAAAAAAACATACAGATTTATAGACAACTGTAGGCTTTCCATTGAAGTCTATTTTGTTTGGGGGCACCATGGAGGTCTAGAACAAATTATAGAAAAAGTGCTTTGATTCACTTTACAGAGTTTGTACAGCAAACATCTCTTATGACTTTTGATGCAACGTTTGAAGCATATTGCGAACATGACCAAAACCACGGATGATCGCTATGAAAGGTGCACGTATACTTTTGGAGGTCCCCAAGTATTTTTATGCCTGATACATATATACTATTATGAGCAGTGATGAGGGGCGGTGATGATCAACTCTGGTCCTCAAACGCCACTAACATATTATGATTTTCTTATTATTAGGCTAAGGTACAGCCACATTAATTGGTAACTGGTGTCACCTCATCTGTTAGAATATTAGAAGAATGGAAAAAAACATGGACTTTTAGGAGAACAACAAGGACTGGAGCTGAGTGATAATGCCTTGAGGAATAAAACAGCAAAGCCAACATCAACATAGAGTTTGTTCAAGATTACCAAAGCCTTACCTACAATGAAAATAACCCCTGAAAACTGGGAGTTTAGGCCAAACTGGCTCACCATGGTTTTTAACCAGTGATTGTTTCCTCTGCAATACACTGTCCAAGTATGAAGATGTGATGTTGCTGGTTATAGATAAATACTTTGTGTACTTTTTATGTGCCTTTGAAATCTCAACTGAACTGGCTTTGTTAAATGAATGCAGGAAATGTGTTCAGGTATGCTGTTTCTTGGATCAGATGTCTTGCACATACTTTTCCTGTTTCCATGCCACTAAATATCAAATTTGCTAATGTTTTTAGTTCCTAGGGAGTCATGGACTGCGAACTTTGAAAAGTATGGTGAGGGAAATTAGACAGGCACAACTTGCACCTCAGCATACACGATTGGAAATGCTGCATGTAATTTATAAAAAAAAAATAAAAAATTATTTAACCAAGTAGTTCACCAACATGCTGTCAGACAAGCATGCTAAACGCAAAGCTAAATGCAATGTCTAAAACAAGAAGCTATGCATCGTCGTTTAATTTTGTGCCCTGCATTTATGGGGAAGGAGCTGTTGTGACGCTTAGCCTAGGTTCACCTTTGTGTTGTTCTGCATGGCACATTTACACAGGCGCAGCAGCCCATTCATTTGAATGGGCTGCTGTGTCTGCATTTCCTGCGGGAAAAAGTCCTTGCACCTTTTTTAATTGTGCCAGGAGAAAAGCAGCTGAAAAAAATGCTCCTAAGCTGCATTTTTTCAAGTGCATTTATTCGTTTATTAATTTCATTGGTCAGAATATTAATTTGTCCCAGCCATTGAAATACAAGAAAAAAAAAAAAAAAAAACGAGCCAGATGATGTTTATGCTAAAAAGCTCCTCTCCTGAACACACAAGCGATAGGGATTTTTTTTATGCCTCGAAACTCTTAAAAAAAGGGGCAGAAAAAAAAAAAAGCCCAAATGCCTGTAAACCAGCATTTTTGAGCTCAAGTGTGCATAATGCCCAATACACACTAATAACAACAACAACAACAACAACACAGTAATAGTATTTTTTTCCTTTCAACCCAACAGATTCAATGAAAAAACAAAACAAAAAACTGACTGCTCCATTCTCCCCCGCTGAGACCCGCCAGAACACTCCAGTCATCCCTCTCAGCCATTGGCTCAGAGTGCTGAATGGGAGCTGGTCTATTGTCTCCCGACATTCGGCCTGTCTGTACTAGGCATAAGGGAAAGAACCCAGTGAGCCAAGGCGGCAGCACCAAAGGGATACTTTTCATTACTGTGGTACAGTATTTGTTTATTTTTTTTTAATTGCCAGACTTCTAGCTTTGCTATTAACCTCTATTAACCTATATAGCCGAAAGACGGCTGCAGCGCGGACGCTCCCTGCAGGGAGGACGTCCCTGGACGTCCTGTTGTTTACTTCCCTAATGCGCGCTCCTGAGAGCGTGCATCGGGGAAGTTCTGTGCTGGCCGTGTCCGTCGGACACAGCCGGTCACAGATCGCTGTAAACGGCCAATCACAGCGGCCGTTTACAGCGAGATCGGCGTGTCCAATGAGAGATGATCTCATATGGAAACATATGAGATCATCTGTCAGCGCTGCTCTCTCTCCTCACACAGACAGCGTGTGGGGAGAGAGAGAGATCAATGGCTGCAGCAGCCGTAAGTTAAAAAAAAAAAAAAAAAAAAAAAAAAATGTGCGATCTGTCCCCCATCCATCTGTCCCCACCTGTGTCCCCATCCACCTGTGTCCCCATCCATCTGTGTCCCCATCCATCTGTGTCCATCTTTGTCCCCAGTGCACCTGTCCCCAGTGCCATCTGCCAGTGCCACCTGTCCCCAGTGCCACGTATAAGTGCCATCTGTCATCAGTGCCACGTGTCATCAGTGCCATATCAGTGTCACGTGTCATCAGTGCCACACATTAGTGCCATCTGTCATCAGTGCCACGTATCAGTGCCATCTGTCAACAGTGCCACCTGTCAACAGTGCCACGTGCCATCTGTTATCAGTGTCACGTGTCATCAATGCCACGTATCAGTGCCATCTGTCATCAGTGCCACGTGTCGGTGTCATCTCTCATCAGTGCCACATATTAGTGCCATCTCTCATCAGTGCCACGTATTAGTGCCATCTCTCATCAGTGCCACGTATTAGTGCCATCTCTCATCAGTGCCACGTATTAGTGCCATCTCTCATCAGTGCCACGTCATCAGTGCCACGTATTAGTGCCATCTCTCATCAGTGCCACATATTAGTGCCATCTTTCAGTGTCACGTGTCATCAATGCCCCGTATTAGTGCCGTCTGTAATCAGTGTCATGTGTCATCAGTGCTCCATACTAGTGCCATCTGTCACCAGTGCCACATCAGTGTCACGTGTCATCAGTGCCACGTATCAGTGCCACGTGTCATTGTCCTGGTGCTCCAGGGCCTTCAAAAGTGTACTAGGTAGTCAACAAGTTAGATGTGTAATTTATGCTCCTAGAACACCTGATGGCGCTCCCTGCATGTTGGGCCTCTGTACGTGGCCAGGCTGTGTAAAAGTCCCACATATGTGGTATCGTAATACTCAGGAGGAGTAGCAGAATTGATTTTGGGGTGTCATTTGTGGTATACACATTGCATGTGAGAGAAATAACCTATTACAATGACAATTTTGTGGAAAAAAAATAAAAAACTAATTCATTTTGCAAAGAATTGTGGGAAAAAAATGACAACATCAAAAAGCTCACCATGCCTCTTACTAAATACCTTGGGATGTCTACTTTCAAAAAAGGGGTCATTTGGGGGGTATTTGTACTTTCCTGGCTTGTTCGGGTCACAAGAAATGAGATCGGCCACCAGTGCATCAGATGTGATCAATTTTGTATAATTCGCACCACAGTTTGTAGAGTCTGTAACTTTCACAAAGACCAAATAATAGCCACTAATTTGGGTTATTTTTACCAAAGATATGTGGCAGTATAAATTGTGGCCAAAATTTATGAAGAAAAATTAATAATTTGCTAAATTTTATCACAGAAACAAAGAAAAATTCGTTTTTTTTTTTCAAAATTTTCGGTCTTTTTTCATTTATAGCGCAAAAAAATAAAAAACCCAGAGGTGATCAAATACCACCAAAAGAAAGCTCTATTTGTGGGAAAAAAAAAAAGGACAAAAAATTCATTTGGGTACAGTATACTGAGTAATTGTCATTCAAAGTGTGAGAGCACCGAAAGCTGAAAATTGGTCTGGGCAGGAAGGGTGTTTAAGTGCCCAGTAAGCAAGTGGTTAATCTGTTTTTTTCATAGAGGTAGTATTTTACACAAAATTTATATATTTTCACCTAGTGAATACAGCTCAGATTAATGAGACCAGAGTTTGTGGGTTCGGTTTGTTGAGAAGTTGTCAGTTTCTGTTCATCCCTTATCTGTGATAATTCAGAAAGAAATAACCTGGTACATTTCATTGTTCCATACATTTAGAGTGAACAGAGGATCTTTCCTTTTATCTCTTAAAACTTGCAAAACGATTTCATTTTTATTTAATTTTTTAATCTGAATTGTTATTCACTGCATGTGAATGGAAATGGTGGCCATTTTCTTTTCACAGGGACAGGAGAAGACACACATGGTCTGCTGAGGCTAGTAGTTTTATAGAGATAGTAGAAAGGCAAGGGAAATGTGCTGGTATCTTTAGATCTACATGGGCAGGAGAAATACCAATGGAGACATTTGAGACTTCCAATACTGCCAATGCAGAATACTGCAACATCTAAATTTAGTGCTGGGTGAATACTCCATCCCAGTCTGTACTAGTAGCTTTCTCATCACACCTTATCTATGCACAGGGATTGAGATAAAGGTAAAATAAGTGCATTAAAAGAGTTTCATACTTTTTGTGTTATTAAACATATATTAAGAGATAATTGTGCCCTGCTGTGTGCAATTCGAAAAAGGTGCTCATTATAGTTGTACAGGAATAGAACAAAATGTAAGTATAATGTGCTGGTGTCTATAGTTCTATAGAGATGGGAAAGTGTAAGTACAGTGTGCTGGGAATTCAAGCTCTACAAAGACAAGACCGCTATCGGTGAGCCAGCTGGCACATGGATTTCTACAAAGACAAGGCAGATGCCAGTAGAGCCTGACGTACATATCTGTATGCCATGCCAGGTGACAGTGTCCAAGTTTGATATGCAACAATACAGAGAGTATTATCATGGTCTTATCCAAGACCTCTCATTTGCAAATGTCTGCTTCACTAAGGACTCATTCACATCAGCCCACACATCATGCTTTGAATACCATGTGTGTCATGGTACAATGTGTGGCAAGGTAAATTTTTTGGCATTTTTTTAAAATATTTACTGAAAAGTGAAAACCACCACTTCATTCAACTTTATGCACAGCACAAAACACAGTGATGTGCGTTGTGTTTAAAAAATGCAGACAAACTGCATTTTTATGCAGTGCACATGTATTGGGTAAACAAGGCACAGAGATTTGCGGTTTTCTCTATGCTCTTACATTTTGGATGAATGCAGATCAACAGAGCTCAATGCACCTTGCATGAAAAAGCCAGAAAAGAACTTTCTGGATAGGGGCATAACTCCAACATGAGAGGTGGTAACATTTCCTGCATCTATTAGTGAAAAGACTGGGGGAAATCCTCAGGTCTTTCACGCTGGCGACTGTGAGCAGAAAATGATAGATAGATATAGATATATATCTATGTGTATATCTATATCTATCTATCTATATATCTACATACACACACACACACACACATATACATATACATACACACACACACACACACACACACGATCACCTCCTGAATACCTGATAGTGGATGCTTACCTGCACTCCAATGCGGAATGCTTTTCAGAGAATGGGCTTGTGTGAACTGAGCCTCAAGGGATACGTATCTTTTTAATATATATTGGCACAAACATCTCACGGCAGATCCAACACTACGCCAATCTGTGTAAGAATTTATTGGATATTTTATTAAACTCAAATTTAATGTTTAAATGTAAAATAAATATGAACTTCACTTTCTAAAAATAAATAGGGAAGCTCAAAATAGTAAAATGATTTGCAGTACTTTAAAACACTGCTAGTCTAAATATCTGAAATCATTATGGAGATAAAAAGAAAAAAAAAAAAAATATTCAATGTTTTTTCTCCAAAGATGTGTGGCAATATTATGCTTTTGCAGCTGCTAGTCTAAATCCCAAAGCTGTTTATATTTCCAGACTGCAGTGTAAACTGGTGGCTACAAGAAGATAGATTATAAAAAGGGACATTAAGAAACCTCTCTTGCTTTTTTTGGAAATGTTTCATTGCATCCAAGTATTGTAGTGGATCTGTATAGGCCACAGGAATGTTCCCAGAATACCTTTGTTAAGTATTGCACGGCTGGCTATTCCCAGACACATCCTTTAGAAACTGCAAGAAAATGAACTCCCCTTTATGCTTTTTAGGGCCTGTTTATACCAATGTACCGTTACCAAAAACTCACATTTTGTGCGTTGGTGACATTTATTTTTAATGACACCCCAATGCACCTTGCCATGCGTTGTATTGATTTGTGTTACAAAAATAGCACATGCAACTTTTTTGGTTCGTTTTTTTGTGTTAGGCTGTGCATATGCAAGTAATTTTTTTCTTTTTAACCAGTAGTGGGGCCACTCCAGTAGGGGCGCAGCCCCCCTAACCCATGCACCCGGCGGGCGCCAGACATGTTGGATTTCAGTGGGGCCTGAGGTTCTAATTGGCTTCAAAAAAGGGTGGGCTCAGGGCGCAGAGCAATTCGTCCTGAGCCCACCCAGTTGTGTGACAATAGCAAATTAATATTGGCTATTGTCTTCCTGCTCCTCCTCCTGGCCAATCAGGAAGCGTTGACTGACCGAACGACAGGGGTGGCGGGTTTGACCGAACAGGGACAGGGGGCAGGTGCGGTGGTTGGGTGGTCTGTGGGTCAAAAAAAAAAAAAAAAAATGCACCAGCCGCCACTGTTAACCAGTAAGTTTAACCACTTAAGCCCCGGAAGATTTGCCCCCTCAATGACAAGGCCATTTTTCGCGACATGGCACTGAGTCGTTTTAACTGACAATTGCGTGGTTGTGTGACGCTGTACTCAAACAAAAAAAAAAAGAAGAATTCCTCAGTTTAGGGCGATATGTATGTTTGTAGATTTAAAAAAAAATAAAAAATAAATTGCAATAAGCGTATATTGATTGGTTTTCGCAAAAGTTATAGCATCTACAAAATAGGGGATAGATTTATGGCATTTTTATAAAAACATTTTTTTACTGGTAATGACTGCGATTTTTATCGGAACTGCGACATTGTGGCGGACAAATCGGACACTTGACACTTTTTTGGGACCACTGAAATTTATACAGTGATCAGTGCTAAAAAAATAGCCACCGATTACTGCATAAATGTCACTGGCAGGGAAGAGATTAACACTGGGGGTGATCAAGGGGTCAAGTGTGTTCTAGGGAGTGTTTCTAACCGTGCATGGTGGGACTGCCTGGGGGAGGAGACCGATCGTTGTTCCTAGTGCTCTTAAAAGCATCCAACGTACAGCTATGCCGGCTCGCCCAGGGAAGCCAACCTAACGCAGTATAACTGCGACGGGTGGTCCCCAAGCGGTTAATGAAAGAAAATTACCCGAGTCCCCCATTCACACATTTGATGCAGATCGGGGAATTCCACCCGTTGAGCTATTGTATTCTGACAGCAGGGAGATTTCCCCTCCATCAGAATACACTCAGCACTGCTGGCGGTGCCGATAGTGGAGAACATTTTCCAACAGGCTGGTTGTACACAACTGCAGTGCGTTTTTAACGTGGAACCTAGCATAAGATACTTCCTGTCCCTTGGTGGCCACATTTATTCCCCCACTGTATTCCTGGAAGGGGCCATGACTGCCATACAGGTTGGACTACAGCATGTCTGCCTTTGTCTATCTCCATTACATGAGGATGGGGAGATTGGTAGTTCACAGAAGATCGATAACATTGTTCTTTTGATTCAGCTCAGTTCGCAGGATGTGATGACACCAAATTTCTGAAAAGCTCAACGTGTAGTTTCTGTACTTGCAGAATGTAATCTTAGGATGAAAAATCAAAACTAAATCAGTCACCACTTCTAAAAGGACCGGTAAGCGGCAATGTATGTTTGTACAATTAGTTATCCTTGAATAATTGTGACTTAAAAAAGTACCTTTAACTGTGCAGCTGTAATTTGCCAATTATTAGGTTTATATATTTAAAAACCCATAACTGAAAAAATAAAATAAAACACACAAATTACAACTACAATGCAGGCAAATTAAAAGAGTGAGCATGCCAATATGCAAACAAACAGAATATGCCCCCACCCTACCCCTACAAGTATTCTTCACAGCAAGAAAAAGGAAAAAAAAAAAAAAAAAAAAGTATTTAAAGTGCGCTCTACGTATTGATTTGTGCAGCATTACACAATAGCAATGTGAATGCACTTCATTTACAGGGGCAATTAAAGCTCTGGTTAAAAGGCTCCTACTGAGAAGGACAAGTGAAAAGGTTTACAAATTATACTGCAAGGAAGCAAATAATGGATCAGAGTGTGAATGCATCAAAACAAAGTTCATTCTGCCGGCCAAAAGAAAGGCATGTCAAGGAAGGAATGCTGAATGTACAAATAAAGAATTTTGCAAACTACTGTGTTCACTCCAGATACTTAACATAATCGTATCTAGTGCTGGATACATAGTCACTAAGCTTTCCCAGACTTAGCCTTGTATGAGAAAATGACAAAACACTGTATCAGATTAAAGCTGAATATGACATCTCCAGCCACTCTAAGCACACTAATAACTGGGCAGACTACTCTCTTTTTTGAGCTCTGTAGATGACCAAATAAAATTTCTGTAAAGAGCCAAAAAAACATAATTTGAATTATATTGCACAACTGCAGTGAATCAGATCGTCTTTGTGCGATGCATACTAGCACATTATGACAAACTGCCCGATGCCTTTTTTTTTTTATGCGGTTTTCTACCACTTTAAAGGGTGCATTCACACCAGAGTGACATGGAAATGCAAGCAGAAATTTGCATTTCTGGCCACGTTTCCAGAAACACAGATCATGCTTGAGGTACCTTTATTTCCTAATGGTACCCCAAATGTGGGTAGCAATTGCACTGGTATGGCTATTTTTGCACACTTAACTGGTCCAGTTTGGAGCCATGCAAGTATGTGTCAGACCTGACCAATCCCAGAGAATGCTGGATATCACTGTACTAGGCACCTTCCAAAATTCAACTGTTTGTGAACATATTAATAAGCAAAGAAGCCAATCATTCTGGGAGACATAAAAAGGCAGCCGTCAGCGGAAACACAAACCTCAGGACCATTTCATCTGCTTATTATAAAAGGACCACACAAGTGAGCTGAAAACAAAAAACACGCTGGAGAATATCTACACTTCTAAAATATAAAAAAAAAAAAAAAAAAAAAACTTTTGAAAAGTTAATCAGATCTCAGAATGTAACTGTTCAACAATCTAGTCTGTTTCTGACCAAACAGACAAAAAAAAAGCCTGCTCTCTGTGATACGACAGCCCAGTGTATTGTGAGCTTGGGATTCCTAAACACGTGGTGTCAGCCCTGCCTACTTGATTTCCGATGGATTACGTAGAACACAGCATGTAGGTTGAAGGACTGTCCCGAGACTGGAATGCAATAAGCTTTGAAGCAGGAAGAACAGCATTACAGCCTACTACCAAACTTTATTAAAATCAAAAGTCAGCAATGACCGCTACCGCACTTCTATATTGACGTGTAAATTACCATTCCCACCTCTCTGTTATAGTTCTTGACATTGCTAGGTCCTTCTGACCCCATTATTTTTCTGATATTTCACTGTTTGTCATGGGTGATCCATAGTACAGGTCAGTGTATTGATATTGATAATGCTGTTAGAGACTTGACAAATGTTTAAAAGCAAATGGTATTTTGAATTTCTTTTGACATTAAACTTTGGAATTTATGGATTTCCAGAACGAAAGCCACATTCACTGTTAGAATTTCCTTTCCGCTCCTTTGATTTTTTTTCTTCATCGCCAGGGTTAAAAGTGATCAGCAATTTGAAAATCAAACAAACATTCCAAAATCTATTTTTCTTCTAACAAAATGCTACCATTGTATGGCCGGCTTAGTATAGAAGTCTAGTCTAAACGTATCTAATCTGAACTTGCTCCTCCTCCCATTTCTAAGTTCTATACTAACTAGCCTGTACTGGAAAGTTGTGTATACTTACCCATTTCCTGGGCACTCCAGTCATGTGATCTCCCCAGCCGGCTTCAGGAGAGATCACCAACAATGGCTGCAATCCCTGGTCAGTGACATCACTCATAGGCTTACTATATGGCATTCGTTGTCGGCTGTCCTTCCTCTCCACTGAAGCAGGCGCAAAGAGCCGATCACATGACCAGACCGCCCTGAGAATAGATAAGTATACACATCTTTCCTCTACAGGCTAGTTAATATAGGACTTAGAATGGGGGTGGGAGCAGGTTTAGGATTAGTTGGGTTTAAGTTGGCCATAGATGGGTTGAATATCAGCTGGTTCAGCAGAGAGCGTTCGAGATTCAAACCATGTATGGGCAGGCTGAATGTACCCAAGATGATGGATCAATCAACTTGGTTACAACCAGCCTGGCAGATTGTACATGCAATTATTGCTAGCAGCTGTTACAGCTGCTAGCAATAACCACTGTGTTCTCCCACCGATATAAAAACACAATGGCTCTGTGGGGAGGGACTCCCCTGTCAACACTGACTGTGTTGATGGGGGAACTGAGTGAATTTCTTTCCTGCAACCCAGTGATTGCAATAAAGAAGTTTGCTCTGTCTGGCCTTTGACTGGACTTCTAAGATTTTCAAAAGGTGGTCATTAATGACATCCTATGTTATCTCAAGCTAGTTTTAAACTTGTTTCCAAACCATCACCTTTAAATCTAGACCGTGCTGCTGTTGGTTGTTGTTGGGAGTGCGGGAAACAATATCCAAGATACATGCAGTCTCCTTGGATTCATGCAGGCACACTGGCTGCTCCATCTGACCTCTACATCCCTGCTGTGTTTTGCAGTGACATGGAGGTCTGCATTAAGAGCTTCTGTGTGCTGAGGGGAACCAAGCAAATTGAAAGTTTCCCAGGTGAGGATATTTTGTGAACATAGTGGTGTCCTAGCGGCACAAGCAGTGGATAAGGTAAGGTAATCTTTTTTTTTTTATAGGCAAGAAAGTTCGGAGATGCATTTTGTTCATGAAAATGTCCCTTTACTGTACACTTAAATGTAGGTCTTTGTTAAAAGAACATGTCATACCACAAACATAGGAGCTGCCCTTACTAAACTGTTTTGGAAAACAGGCTCCAGGGCTGTTATCTTCATCTGGCTCCACAACTTAGAAGGCATGGACTTGGACCAACATGCTATTGCATATATGCTTTTTACAGGTCAATGACTCACCAATTAGTTAAAGGAAGGCTGACCTTCCTGGAACTGGGACCTTCAAAAAAAAAAAAAAACAAGTCAGCAATGGCTGCTCCCATATGATCATATCCTGACAGGTGTCTTTTTGCTAAATGTACTCGTACAAACAATAAATCAATGTTTTGCTCATTTTCTGAGCTTCAAGGCTGAATTTGTACTTTAAATCAAACACAACGTTAACTAACAAATCAAATGCATTCGAACCGAGCTCTAGATCCGTAGAAAAACAGCATTTCTTTTTTCATGTGTAACACTCCCCATGATCTGCGAGGCACTGTCTGCAACGCAGATTGATTTCACACCACAGAACAAAGTGTTACCATCTCTTATTAGTTACACAATGGGAGCCAACCATACAGAAATACACACAAGAGCAGCAGAATTTGTTCTAGGGGGACAAATGCATGAATACAAGTAGTGCTTGATAAGAGCCAAATGTTTCCAAGTAAGACATTTAACATATTTTTCAAGTAAATACAAAAAGGAAGGCTGCATATCTCATAGGCTGGCCATGGACAGCTCCATAAAAAAAAATATATATTCTTATCAATTTAAGCATGGCTTACAATTTTCAGGACATTTCCTCTACCAGACCATGGTAAGGGGGTTATTTTTTGTCACGCAAGATTTACATAAATGCACACATTGGAAACAAGTGGAAAAATGTGTGACTCCTTGGTGAAAATTGTGTGACTCGTGTATGAAAACATTTCACAATAGACGCCGAGATATCACAGAGTGATCATCCTTTAGGAAGGTCTCTCTGTAATGGATCCCAATCTGTGAAGGGAAGGAGAAATAAGGCAGCCCATAGATTATGCCATTTTGTTTCCTTCCACCAGTCAGTATTGATGGTGGAATCCCTCCTGCATTCTACCAGCCTTCCCTGCCATTAGAACACAGTGATTAGTGTTACCAGCTATAGCCGGTGGCAATAATCGTTTGGGAAAAACCCAACAGGCTGGTTGTACACAAGTCGAGTGATAGATTGACTTGAGTGCCCATACATGGATCAAAATTCAGCCAGTCTCTGCTGAACTGACCAAATTTCGATTAATGTATGGCCAGCTTAATACCCTTATCCCACTGTCAGCACGGGGGGGCATTAGTGCAAAGGTGGGCTAATACCCCCCCCCCCCCCTCCATCTCCCTCACAAAAGAAATTAAATGGGACTGCCAGTTTGACCCTTAAATGGCCATCTTAATATTGTCTACTATGCAAGACAAGGTTTACAATTAGAACATCTACATGTCCTCCACAACTATGGGAGATATCCCATGCCCAAGAATTCTTGACGGACAAGCAATTCACTGGGTTATATTATGGCTTAGCTAATCACCATTGTTTTACCCTAAGACAGACTGGCTGCGGGGATATCTTGAGAGTGCCTCCTCCACTCCTTCATAGATAAAAATAACAGTATATAGTGGTCAGACATAAGGAGCTTCATTCAGTGGTGAGATCATGCACACTAGGCCAGCTGCCCACCAACTAATGCCTGTTGGCTGCATTATCCTGAGCTTACATGCATTTCTACACACTATGCAATTCCTGCTGCAGATGCTCAAACCTTGTGAACAGTGCATGGCTACACCATAATCAAAGCATGCTTAATACGATGACCATACAATCAGAGTTAAGCTATTATGTCTGTAATTTAATCAGAATGATAACAAAGACTAGTTCTTTTGATTGCTGGAAGATATCAATGACACAAAGCAGCTTATCATTCTATTTGTTTCAAGGGGACTTTTAAACATGAACTAAAAGCAGCACTCCTAGGAACTATCAGCTGAGGTCATCACTCTCCACCAACAATCACTTTATTAGGAGGTCCATATTAAAATGATAAAAGGATAAATGTCTAGTGCCTTCATGTCTAGATGCCTTTTCTTACAGTACTAAAGACAGACTTCAACATTAATGATAATAGTCATGGGACACCCAAAAATAATAAAGTTACATATTTTTAGGCTGTTGATAATAACTGGCATGGCACTGGCAGGTTTTGTAGACAGTGGTTTGGAGGCCATACAATAGGCTACCTTAGCTATGCCTATTCTTCAAATTCCTACACAAGTCAGTTAGGAGCACCTGTCTATAGGATCCACAGATCCTCACATGGGTGCTCAACCTGTGGCCCTCCAGCTGTTGCGGAACTACAAGTCCCATCATGCATCATCCTTTGGAAGTCATGCTTGTAATTGTCAGCCTTGCAATGCCTCATGGGACTTGTAGTTCCGTAACAGCTGAAGGGCCACAGGTTGAGCACCCATGCATCTAGCACAAAGCGTTATACTCACCCAGTACACAGGCATTGGTAAGAGACTGCTAAACCAAAAGTCCCTGCCCTCTTCGCTTATATCTTCCTCTCTTCCCTACAGCCCATGATGTATACGCTGAGTGCACTGTCAGGTAAACTCCAATGAACCTTAAGGCTGGATACAAACCTCTGTGGTGTGTTATGTCACGCATTAATGTGCTTTGCGATAGGGTAGCATATTCATAGGGCGTTCTTTTTTTCTCTCAGTGCCAACACTAATGCTGCGTATACACGATCAAAAATGCCGCCATCAAAAGATCGATGTGAGCTTTTGGTCGGAAAATGCGACAGTGTTTATGCTCCATCTGTCTTTTGCTGGCGGAATTCCTGACACGCCCCCTGCACAGCCTTTCAAATCAGTGTGCTGCTGCTGCTGCTTCTCCTCCCCCAGCTTGTTTGCAGCTGACAACAGAGGGAATATGATCACTTATAAAAAAAAATTAAAAAATTAAAAAAAAAAGGGCAAAAAAGTGTTCGTCATTTTTTTAAATCTATACATAAACATTTTGCTTTTCATTTCTAGTTTAAACTGAATGGGCCATTTCATAAAGGGGGGGTTTACATCTACTTTAAAAGGATAAGTTCACCTTTGAGAAAATGTAACATGTTCCACCCCGATTTTAGGGTGTAACATGCACTCAGTGCTGCAGCCGCTGCCCGCTTCCCTCCCTGTAGCAGCAGTATGGGGAGAAGTTCCCCATACTAGCTGTCACTGTTTGAAAACAGCGCGGCCCCACCCACACGGCCGCGTCATTCATATAGCTCTAAGTCTGAATGAACTACAAGCCCCGACATCCTTAGCTTAGTGAAGCGATGTGGTAGTTCATTGAGTCTTCCTGTCAGCGAGTATCGGCTTATCTGTACGCAATGTACAGGCATGCAGATACACTGACCATGTGCAGGAGACCTGCATGGCATCAGCATTCTGCTGATCGCTGGTGCAATGCTTTAAAGGCTCCTACTACGAAAAATAATGAATGCACATTTTTTTACCTGCAAAAAGATGCGTATTTATAATAATTTTTTGTAGAAAGGTGAACTTATACTTTAAACTCACCCTCTTTGCTGCCACTCATATGAGTTAGGTGGGCAGCAAGAGATTCAATGCAGGCGAAACAATCTAGGAAATATAAACAAATGAGTGCACCTAAAAAAAAAAAAAAAAAATTATTAAAAGTCAGCAGCTACAAATACTGCAGCTGCTGACTTTTAATAAATAGACACTTACCTTTCCTGGAGTCCAGCGATGTTGGCAGCCGAAGCTGAGCAATCGATCGGGTCTCGGCGGCTCCCGCTGCCATTCTCGTGAGGGAATCAGGAAGTGAAGCATTACAGCTTCAGTTCCTTACTGCGCATGCGCGAGTCGTGCTGCGCGTCCTAAATGGTCCCCGCTATCTCCTGGGACCTATGCGTTTCCCAGGAGACAACGGGGGGGGGGGGGGGGGGACGGGAGTCTATTCCCAGAAGTGGGTGCAGATACCTGTATTAGACTGGTATCTGCACCCCCTCCCCCCTGAAAGGTGCCAATTGTGGCACCGGATGGAGGGGAGGAATCAGATGAGCGGAAGTTCCACTTTTGGGTGGAACTCCGCTTTAAATAATAAACGTGTTATACTTACCTGCTCTGTGCAAGGGTTTTGCACAGAGCAGCCCCGATCCTCCTCTTCTGGGGTGCCCCGGCAGCACTCCTGGCTTCTCCTCTTTATCGGGTGCCCCCCACGGAGAGCCGCTTCCATGGTGGCACCTGTGTGGGCTCGCGAGTACCGCTGCTGCATCTATTGACAGACAGGATTCTGCCCCGCCCCAGCGTCACTGGATTTAATGGACAGCAGTGGGAGCCAATGGTTCCTGCTGCTACCAATCTATCCAATGAGGACAGAGACAGCGGCTGGAGTCGCTGGGCTCATGCAGAATCACTGGAATAGATGGGTTCAGGTAAGAAAATGGCTCTGGGGGCTGCTGCAGCAAAGGAGGTTTTTCACCTTAATGCATTAAGGCAGGGCTTGTCAAATTTGCTTTGAAAATGGAGCCAGTTTTTTTTTTTTTTTTAGAGTGGTATGGATTGTCAGCTCCCGGGGTAAGGCCAGTAATTTTCGCCCCCTAACCCACAATGGAGCACCCAGTCAATAACTCCAATGTAGGTGAAAAACCTGAAGACTTAACAACTCCTTCAACCGACGAAGTGTGATAATGTTTAAAGCGGTGTTTCACCTTAAAAAAAAAAAATTTAAAAGTCAGCAACTAAAAAAAAAAAAGTCGCTGCTGAGTTTTAATAAGTACACTTACCCTCCAAGGGCGCCCGCGATGTCGTTCGTGGAGGCCGAGATGTCCCTCTGCGATCCGGATCCAGCGCCGCTATCCTCAGTAAGGGAAACTGCTTCCCGTTTCCTACTGCGCATGCGCAAGTCGGCGCACGGCCTACTGCGCATGCGTGAGTCTAATTTGTGAATGGGGAACGTGATGTGTTGTGGGACACAGTTCCCATAACACACCGGGCCCCATTCACTAGAAGACGGAAGGAGAGAAGATCACTGCGGCGCTGGAGGAGGCAGATTAGGACGATCTGCCTAGCAACAGCCATTTCTGGTAAGTAAAAAAAAATATTTTTTTTTTTTTTTCATTTTAAATTGTTACTAACATTTTTTAAAAGTTTTTGTTTTCAGGGTGTCCCGCCACTTTAAGTACGCATGTTTTTTCAGAGATGTGTGTGCTGTCTTAGGCAGTCCATTCAAACTAAATTGGCTAGCAAGCACCTCAGAACCCAGAAATCGGACCTGAACTTTTTATATAAAAAAACAAAAAAAAAAAAAAAAAAAGTGTCCCTTACTGCGATGCACATTAGTTTGTCAGCAAGGTGCATTGTGGTGCCATTCATTTTGAATGAAATGACATTGCATCACCGCAGGTAGTGGGCGTTGCCTCATGAAGTGGTAACACGCACCCGAACATATGTGTTCACACGATGCAAGTGTGAACGGGGACTACGATCAAGTTCTCCTGCATTTTATTGCTACATGCCATTTCACATTTACACGTGTTCAGGAGGGTCTAAGCTCCCCCTGGATCCACAGAATTCTATCATCTCTAAATGCAGCTAAACTGAATGCACCTGAAAACAGGTCACTGCACAGTGTGACTTTTACTATTTAAAAATCGGGACCTGCATTTACAGAAAAGTAATCAGAGTGAATGAGGCATTAGGATCATCCAGCAATAGGGGAACACAATCATCTCCTCCAGAAAATCAATTCACCAAATCTGTGCAAACACTTTACAACAAAAAAGTTACAATTTCTCCAAAGTGCCAGCTGCTCACCGATACTGTCCTCTGATGAAGGCAGAACATTTCATGACACACTATTTACAGTTGTGTTCACAAAATTTCCCAGCTCACAAGGGGTGTGTGTGTGTGTGTGTGTGTGTGTGTGTGTGTGTGTGTGTGTGTGTGTGTGTGTGTGTGTGTGTGTGTGTGTGTAGGGGGGTGGGAAATTAGCTACTGTAACATCCAAACAAGACCCAGCAAGTCTGAACTGTACAAGTCAGCCAGCGATCTCCATCCCCCAACACACACCTTCCATAACTAAGCATGCTAAAGTTTTTTTATCCCATTCACAACACTGATCAAAGAGCACAAAGCACGCCCTGACCTCCACCGCTTACTTTATCTTGCTGTAATATACTCCCTCCCCCAGGTCTTACATGGAAAGGATGAGACATTCCCCAAAAAAAGTATTTTTTTTTTTTACAGCTCCTTGATTGGGAAATAAAAAGTATAAAACAAAACAAACAAAATAAATAAAACACATACACACAATATAAAAACAAAACATAAAAATAAAACTGTAAAGTTCTGTGCAAACTGTCGGCACTATATAAATCCTGAATAATAATAATAATAATAATAATAATAATAATAATAAACACAATTTTAAAAAAAAAAAAATTGTAAAGCATTGTGCAAACTGTTGGTGCTACATAAACCCTGTATAAAAATAATAAAATAAAGATAATAAAAAGATATAAAGGCTTCACTCACACAGCCATAAAATGCATTTTACAGGCTTTTATTTACAGAACTGAATGCAGCTGCCATTGTTTTCAATGGAGACATTCATACAGGTGTGTCAACATGCACTGCGCTCAGTTCTGGAACGCCAAAGCCAAAAACCTGCATCTGAGGACGTATGTATACATGTATGTCAGATGCAGGTATTTGAAAAAATAAAATAAAAACAAAAATAAAACCACACAAAACAGGACAGTTTTTACTGTTCATTACTGGGAGGAACATTATTGCTAAAAATAAACTAAACGCACACCACACACACGTATGTAATAAGAGCAGTGCAATTTTTGTGAACGTAGCCCAAAAACACAAAATAAACCCTAAAACACAAAGAAAATACAGCTGCTCCAGGCGGAATCTGGAAGCAGCTGTGCACATCAACCAATCAGCTTCTTGTTTTCATCCTCAAAGCCTAAACTGAAGAAAGTGAAAATAGAAAATGATTGGTTACTGAGCATGGCTGCTCCAGTTTTCTGTCTGCTGCAGCATTATGAAAACTTCCCCCTCAAAAATATAAAAAATGAAAACAAAAAATAAATAAATAAAAACAATAAAAGGCTAAAATAATAAAAAACAAAATAGTAGAAGTGAGGCCGCCCATACACGGTCGGGCGTGTGGTGAGTGGGAGGACAGTGTGGTTAGCAGTGGAGGAGGAAGCGTGTGATGACTGGGAGCAGGTATGAGGTGACCACAAGGAGAAGTGATGTGTACACACTCCATGCAGTCACCCCTCCCCTCCCCCTCTCACTAAGTTGATGACAAAGTCCAGCATTGGTGTGAGGCGGGCGGTGTGGAGAGGACTGGGCGGACATAGTAATGAGGGCGCTTCTCCTCTCCAACAGGTGCCCCTCACACTCACTCTCACACACAGACACTCACCCAAGTTGCAGTCAGTGTCGGGCCGTCCCCTGTCGGTGTCCCCGGTGGTCCAGCTCTCAGCCCTCAGCTCCCATATCTGAGCCTCCCGCCCCCGCCGCTCCGATCCGATCAATGAGCAGAGCCAGGCACACCTGTGGGCGATGCACACATCCGCTCTCCAGCACAATACCAGACAGGAAGCAGAAAAAAAACCGAGAGAGGAGAGGAGAGACGAGTCCAGCCTTCCACTCAGGATCGGGTTACAGCCTGGCCGTGCGGAGGAATGGGAGGGGCGGGGGGAGCTCACATCGGGAGGGGGGATCCATGACAAAGACTCCGGGCTCCGCACTCACACCGATCCATATACTAAGTACACTTCTACCATGGAATACAGACAGGGACCCAGGGGGTGCTGGGGTACAGCCCCCCTCCTGGAGTGTCCATTGTTCTCTCTGCTTACATGGAGGGAGAAGAGATCCACCAGCAGAAACATCTCTTATATACTAAAGAGAATACATCAATGATATAAACATCTCTTATATACTAAAGAGAATACATCTATGATATAAACATCTCTTATATACTAAAGAGAATACATCTATGATATAAACATCCATTATATACTAAAGAGAACACATCTATGATATAAATTATCTCTTATATACTAAAGAGAATACATCAATGATATAAACATCTCTTATATACTAAAGAGAACACATCTATGATATAAATTATCTCTTATATACTAAAGAGAATACATCAATGATATAAACATCTCTTATATACTAAAGAGAATACATCTATGATATAAATTATCTCTTATATACTAAAGAGAATACATCTATGATATAAATTATCCCTCATATACTAAAGAGAATACATCTATGATATAAATTATCTCTTATATACTAAAGAGAATACATCTATGATATAAATTATCTCTTATATACTAAAGAGAATACATCTATGATATAAATTATCCCTCATATACTAAAGAGAATACATCTATGATATAAATTATCTCTTATATACTAAAGAGAATACATCAATGATATAAACATCTCTTATATACTAAAGAGAATACATCTATGATATAAATTATCTCTTATATACTAAAGAGAATACATCTATGATATAAATGATCCCTTATATACTAAAGAGAATACATCTACGCTATAACACATCTCTTATATACTAAAGAGAATACATCTATGATATAAATTATCCCTTATATACTAAAGAGAATACATCTATGATATAAACATCCATCATATACTAAAGAGAATACATCTATGATATAAATTATCCCTTATATACTAAAGAGAATACATCTACGCTATAACACATCTCTTATATACTAAAGAGAATACATCTGTGATATAAATTATCCCTCATATACTAAAGAGAATACATCTATGATATAAACATCTCTTATATACTAAAGAGAATACATCTATGATATAAATTATCTCTTATATACTAAAGAGAATACATCTATGATATAAAAATCCCCTATATACTAAAGAGAATACATCTATGATATAAACATCTCTTATATACTAAAGAGAATACATCTATGATATAAACATCTCTTATTTACTAAAGATAATACATCTGTGATATAAATTATCCCTCATATACTAAAGAGAATACATCTATTATATAAGGACCCCTTATATACTAAAGAGAATACATCTATGATATATAAACATCCCTCATATACTAAAGAGAATACATCTATAATATAAATTATCCCTCATATACTAAAGAGAATACATCTATTATATAAATTATCCCTTATATACCAAAGAGAATACACCTATGACATAAATATCCATTATAAATTAAAGAGAATACATATATGATATGAATGATCCCTTATATAATAACGATAATACATCTATGATATAAACATACCTCATATACTAAAGATAATACATCTATGACATAAACATCCCTTATATACTAAAGAGAATACATTTATTATATAAACTATCCCTTATATACTAAAGAGAATACATCTATGATATAAAGATCTGTTATATACTAAAGAGAAAATAGCTCTTATTTACTAAAGAGAATATATCTATGATATAAATTATCCCTTATATACTAAAGAGAATGCATCTATGCTATAAACATCTCTTATATACTAAAGAGAATACATCTATGATATAAACATCCTTTTATATACTAAAGATAATACACTTATGATATAAACATCTCTGATATACTAAAGAGAATACATCTATGATATAAACATCCCTTACAGTTGTGCTCATAAGTTTACACACCCTGGCAGAATTTATGATTTCTTGGCCATTTTTCAGAGAATATGAATGATAACACAAAAACTTTTCTTTCACTCGTGGTTAGTGTTTGGCTGAAGCCATTTATTATCAATCAACTGTGTTTACTCTTTTTAAATCATAATCACAAATGAAACTATCCAAATGACCCTGATCAAAAGTTTACATACCCTAGTTCTTAATACCGTGTATTGCCACTTTAACATCAATGACAGCTTGAATTCTTTTGTGGTATTTGTGGATGAGGCTCTTTATCTTCTCAGATGGTAAAGCTGCCCATTCCTCTTGGCAAAAAGCCGGCAATTCCTGTAAATTCTTGGGCTGTCTTGCATGAACTGCACGTTTGAGATCTCCCCAGAGTGGCTCAATGATATTGAGGTCAGGAGACTGAGATGGCCACTCCAGAACCTTCACTTTATTCTGCTGTAGCCAATGACAGGTCGACTTGGCCTTGTGTTTTGGATCATTGTCATGTTGGAATGTCCAAGTATGTCCCATGCGCAGCTTCTTGGCTGATGAATACCAATGTTCCTCCAGTATTTTTTGATAACATACTGCATTCATCTTGCCATCAATTTTGACCAAATTTCCTGTGCCTTTGTAGCTCACACATCCCCAAAACATCAGTGATCCACCTTCGTGATTCACAGTAGGAATGATGTACATTTCATCATAGGCCTTGTTGACTCCTCTCCAAATGAAGCGTTTATGGTTGTGGCCAAAAAGCTCAATTTTGGTCTCATCATTTCAAATAACTTTATGCCAGAAGGTTTGAGGCTTGTCTCTGTGCTGTTTGGCATATTGTAAGCGGGATACTTTGTGGCATTTGCATAGTAATGGCTTTCTTTTTGCGACTCAACCATGCAGCCCATCCTTCTTCAATTGCCTTCTTATTGTGCATCTTGAAACAACCACACCACATGTTTCCAGTCCTGTATTTCACCTGAAGTTATTTGTGGGTTTTTGTTTGCATCCTGAAACATTTTCCTGGCAGTTGTGGCTGGAATTTTGGTTGGTCTACCTGACCGTGGTTTGGTTTCAACAGAACCCCTCATTTTCCACGATTAGAGTTTGAACATTGCTGATTGGCATTCTCAATTCCTTGGATATCTTTTTATATCTCTTTCCTGTTTTCTACAGTTCAACTACCTTTTCCTGCAGATCCTTTGACAATTCTTTTGCTTTCCCCATGACTCAGAATCCAATAACTTTGGTGCAGCACTGGATGAAAGATGCAAGGGTCTGTCAGGAGTCCAGAAACTCATTGACCTTTTATACACACACACAAATTAAAAGCAAACAGATCACAGGTGAGGATGGTTACCTTTAATTGCCATTCAAACCCCATTTGTGTCAACTTGTGTCCATGTTATCAGGCCAAAATCACCAGGGTATGTAAATGTTTGATCAGGGTCATTTGGGTAGTTTCTGTTGTGATTATGATTTAAAAAGAGTAAACACAGTTGACATTTTGATAATAATAGTCAAGACGGGAAATAACCAAGTTGTTTTGTGTTTTCGTTAGTTAGGAAGGGCGAATTCTGGAAATGTTGCGGAGGCTTAGGTGGCAAGATTTAGCCAGTGATTGGATGTGGGTGGTGAAGGAGAGGTCAGAGTCTAAGATTACACCCAGCACCCTGGCATACTAAAGAGAATACATCTATGATATAAATGATCCCTTATATACTAAAGAGAATACATCTATGATATAAATTCCTTATATACAGTGGGGAAAATAATTATTTGATCCCCTGCAGATTTTGGAAATTTGCCCACTTACAAAGAAATGAAGGGTCTATAATTTTTTATCATAGGTGGATTTTAAATGATAGAGATAAAAAAAATATCAACCAAAAATCCAGAAAAAATAAGTATTTGAGTAAAATAAGTATTTGATCCTCTACCAACCAACAAAAATTCTGGCTCCCACAGACTGGCTATAGTATGTGCTCATGTGGTACACAGATTAGTCCTGTCAATATCAGAAGGTGCTCCTAACAACAACTTGTTATGTGTATAAAAGACACAGGTACACAGAATCTTTCTTCCATTCAAACCTCGCCATCATGGGCAAGACCAAAGAGCTTTCAAAGCACGTCAGGGACAAGATTGTAGACCTGCACAGGGCGGGAATGGGCTACAAGACCATCAGCAAGAAGCTTGGTGAGAAGGAGACAACTGTTGGAGCCAGTGCCGATCCTGACCTCCCTGGGGCCCTAAGCAAAATTCTGCTGAGGGGCCCTCTACCTGACCCGTGATGCTGTGAGCTATGTAAACCATTTGCCATTGCCACACAGTCACACCTGACACTTCAGCGCTCCCAATACAATCCTCCCTCCTTTAAACAAAACAGTCAAAAAATAAGTACAACAATATAGAACAGACATGTATACAATATATATATCTTTACATATCTGAGTGTGGATCCCCCACTTACATCAGGGTCCCCAGAGAGCCACCCCTTACATCAGGATCCCCAGAGAGCCTCCCCTTACACCAGGGTCCCCAGAGAGCCTCCCCTTACACCAGGGTCCCCAGAGAGCCCCCCTTACACCAGGGTCCCCCCCCTTTACACCAGGGTCCCCAGAGAGCCTCCCCTTACACCAGGGTCCCCAGAGAGCCCCCCCTTACACCAGGGTCCCCAGAGAGCCTCCCCTTACACCACACCAGGGTCCCCAGAGAGCCTCCCCCTTACACCAGGGTCCACAGAGAGCCTCCCCCTTACACCAGGGTCCCCAGAGAGCCCCCCCTTACACCAGGGTCCCCAGAGAGCCTCCCACTTACACCAGGGTCCCCAGAGAGCACCCCCCTTACATCAGGGTCCCCAGAGAGCACCCCCCTTACATCAGGGTCCCCAGAGAGCACCCCCCTTACATCAGGGTCCCCAGAGAGCACCACCCTTACATCAGGGTCCCCAGAGAGCACCCCCCTTACATCAGGGTCCCCAGAGAGCACCCCCTTACATCAGGGTCCCCAGAGAGCACCCCCCTTACATCAGGGTCCCCAGAGAGCACCCCCCTTACATCAGGGTCCCCAGAGAGCATCCCTATAAAGCCCCTCCTTACATCGGGGTCATTGCCCTTTACATCAGAGTTCCCCCTTGCACTGTAAGGTGGAATCCTGCATACTATGATGTAAAGGGGAACTCTGGGACTGTGGGGAGGACTCTGGTGACCAGAGAAAGAAAACACTAAGATAAGGGGGTTTACTGATAAGGGGGAAACCTTTATATCAGTGCCCCATTACAATATTGTATTGACCCCCCCTAGACTGGTCTGGCGGTGCTGTCACTGACCTCCTCTCAGGTGCATCGTGCAGGGCTCAGTCAGTCGGCTCCAGCTTGGTGGCTCTGGTTTTATCCCATAGTTTCCTCTCCGCAGTCCATACATGTCTGACTTCTCCCATGACCCCCATCCTGGCAGCACTCCCTCTCTTGACTCAGGGGAGGTCAGAGGCTGCGGATGGGACAGGGGAGGTCAGAGGCTGTGGGGGGAGGGCAACAGGAGAGGTCAGAGGCTGTGGGAGGCTGTGGGGGGCAACAGGAGAGGTCAGAGGCTGCGAAGGGGGGGGACAGGAGGTCAGAGGCTGCGAAGGGGGGGACAGGAGGTCAGAGGCTGCGAAGGGGGGGGGGACAGGAGGTCAGAGGCTGCGAAGGGGGGGGACAGGAGGTCAGAGGCTGCGAAGGGGGGGGACAGGAGGTCAGAGGCTGCAAGGGGGGGACTGGAGGTCAGACGCTGCAAGGGGGGGGACAGGAGGTCAGAGGCTGCAAGGGGGGGGCAGGAGGTCAGAGGCTGCAAGGGGGGGACTGGAGGTCAGACGCTGCAAGGGGGGGACAGGAGGTCAGACGCTGCAAGGGGGGGGACAGGAGGTCAGACGCTGCAAGGGGGGGGACAGGAGGTCAGAGGCTGCAAGGGGGGGGACAGGAGGTCCGAGGCTGCGAGGGGGGGGCAGGAGGTCAGAGGCTGCGAAGGGGGGGGGACAGGAGGTCAGAGGCTGCGAAGGGGGGGGACAGGAGGTCGGAGGCTGCAAAGGGGGGGGACAGGAGGTCCGAGGCTGCGAAGGGGGGGGACAGGAGGTCAGAGGCTGCGAAGGGGGGGGGACAGGAGGTCAGAGGCTGCAGGGGGGGACAGGAGGTCCGAGGCTGCGAGGGGGGGGACAGGAGGTCTGAGGCTGCGAGGGGGGGGGGACAGGAGGTCTGAGGCTGCGAGGGGGGGGGACAGGAGGTCTGAGGCTGCGAGGGGGGGGGGAAAGGAGGTCCGAGGCTGCGAGGGGGGGCAGGAGGTCCGAGGCTGTGAAGGGGGTGGGAAAGGAGGTCCGAGGCTGCGAGGGGGGGGACAGGAGGTCAGAGGCTGCAGGGGGGGGACAGGAGGTCAGAGGCTGCAGGGGGGGGACAGGAGGTCAGAGGCTGCGAGGGGGGGCAGGAGGTCAGAGGCTGCGAGGGGGGCAGGAGGTCAGAGGCTGCGAAGGGGGGGCAGGAGGTCAGAGGCTGAGGAAGGGGGGGCAGGAGGTCAGAGGCTTTGAGGGGGGAGGGGGGACAGGAGGTCAGAGGCTGCGAGGGGGAGGGGGCCCAGGAGGTAAGAGGCTGCGAGGGGGAGGGGGCCCAGGAGGTAAGAGGGTGCGGAGGGGACGTTTTATTTTTAAAAATGGCGCCACTTGGCGCCACCGTGTCACTGGTGCCGCTGCCGCCACTGTGAGGGCAGCGGCGCCTGAAAAAAAGATGGCCGCGGGGCCGACATGCAACTGCGCATGCGCCCGCCTTTCCGAAAATTGCCGAGCAGCGGCAACAGCGCTGGCGCATGCGCAGTTGCATGTCGGCCCCGCGGCCATCTTTTTTCAGGCGCCGCTGCCCTCACAGTGGCGGCAGCGGACCCAGGGGCCCCCGAGCAGAGCCGATCCGCCGCGGGGCCCTATGCAGCTTGCGTAGTCCGCGTATAGGGCGGATCGGCTCTGGTTGGAGCCATTATTCGCAAATGGAAGAAATACAAAATAACCATTGATCGCCCATGGTCTGGAGCTCCATGCAAGATTTCGCCTCATGGGGTCAGGGTGATCATGAGAAAAGTGAGGCATTAGCCCAGAACTACACGGGGGGAGTTTGTGAATGATCTTAAGGCAGTCGGGACCGCAGTCACCAACCAAACTATTGGTAACACAACACACCGCCATGGATTAAAATCCTGCAGCACCCGCAAGGTTCCCCTACTCAAGAAGGCACTTGTACAGGCTGTCTGAAGTTTGCCAATGAACATCTAAATTATTCAGAGAAGGATTGGGAGGAAGTGCTGTGGTCAGATGAGACCAAAATTGAGCTCTTTGGCATTAACTCGACTTGCCATGTTTGGAGGGAAAAAAATGCTGACTATGACCCTTAGAACACAATCTACAGTCAAGCACGGAGGTGGAAACATTATGCTTTGGGGCTGTATCTCTGCTAAATTCACAGGCTGACTTTGTCACATTGAGGGCCAATGGACGGGGAAATGTATTTTAAAATCTTGGGTGAGAACCTTCTTCCCTCAGCCAGAACACTAAATCATTGTAGATGGTTCTTCCTGCATGACAAGGACCCAAAACATACCACCAAGGCAACAAAGGAGTGGCTCCAGAAGAAGCACATTAAGACCATGGAGAGGCCTAGCCAGTCTCCAGACCTTAATCCTATAGAAAATGTATGGAGGGAGCCGAAAATTGGAGTTGCCGAGTGACAGCCAAGAAACCTTAAGGATTTAGAGAAGATCTGTAAAGAGGAGTGGACCAAAATCCCTCCTGAGATGTGTGCAAACCTGGTCACCAACTACAGGAAACATCTTACCTCTGTGCTTACCAACAAGGGTTTCTCCATCAAGTACTAAATCATGCTTTGCTTCGGGATCAAATACTTATTTCACTCACTGAACTGCACCTCAATTTATAACATTTGTATCATGTGTTTTTTTTCGGGATTTTTGGTTGATATTCTGTCTCTATCATCTAAAATACACCTATGATAAAAATTATATACTGTACCCTTCACTTCTTTGTAAGAGGGCAAATTTACATAATCTGTAGGGGATTATTTTTCCCACTGTAAGGGATGTTTATATCATAGATGTATTCTCATTACTACAGTTTATACTAAATAAAATACATCTATGATATATAAACATACTTTATATACTTAAGAGAATACATCTATGATATAAAGATCCCTTATATACTAAAGAGAATACATCTATGATATAAACATTCATCATATACTAAAGAGAACACATCTATGATATACAAATCTCTTACATACTAAAGAGAATACATTTATGTTATAAAGAATCTTTTATACACTGACTTTAATCACCTCATCGGTCAACACTGGGGGAGCAAAGAATCTGGTTGCTATTGGTAACAATTGAGAATAACCCCCAGGAGTGGCTCAAGAAGAAGCACATTAAGACCATGGAGAGGCCTAGCCAGTCTCCACACTCTCCGGCCACTTTATTAGGTACGCCTGTTCAATTGCTTGGTAACACAAATTGCTAATCAGCCAATCACGTGACAGCAACTCAATGCATTTCAAAGTTCAAACCCAGCATTAGAATGGGGAAGAAAGGGGATTTAAGTGACTTTGAACATGGCATGGTTGTTGGTGCGAGACGGGCTGGTCTAAGTATTTCAAAAACTGCTGATCTACTGGTATTTTCTCGCACAACCATCTCTAGGGTTTACAGAGAATGGTCCAAAAAAGAGAAAATATCCACTGAGCGGAAGTTTTGCGGACGGAAATGCCTTGTTGATGTCAGAGGTCAAAGGAGAATGAGCAGACTGGTTCAAGATGATAGGCAATAGTAACTCAAAAAAACACTCATTACAACCAAGATATTCGGAATACCATCTCTGAATGCACAACACATCGAACCTTGAAGAAGATGGGCTACAGCAGCAGAAAAGCACACCGTGTGCCACTCCAGTCAGCTAAGAACAGAAAACCGAGGTTACAATTCGCACAGGCTCACCAAAATTAGACAATAGAAGATTGGGAAAAAAAATATACACAATTGTGAATAATTAGTGTGCTAAATCAACCTTAATAAATAGATAAAATCGGTAGCCTTTTAAATAAAAATCGGTAGTGCTCCTATGCAGTGCTGTTAATAAGAATATTGTTATAAAATTATACAGCAAAATTCCTCTGTGGTGCACAATTCACAAATGTTGTGCATTCTTCCCTTAAATAGCTGATATACAAATTTCTGCGATTGGAACTAAATAAATGAGTGAATAAATGTGCAATAAGATGCTGTGCTGTGTTCAAAAATGCATTGGTCTGTGTCTGCTAATAGGATTACTCCAACCAAAATCGCATGCAGCTCACACACTATAGATGGAATTGATAGACAGAATAAACAAATGACCAATTAATCACTAATGACGTCTATCACACAGGTGTTCATGAAAAAACGGGTCAGTGGCAATAGAGACAATAGCAAAAAAATTAAATTGAGGACACTGGTGAACAATTTACAATAACTCATATGTTCAACATTAGTCTTTCAAATATGCTGATTTTCAATCATATAAAAGTTTCCTGGTGAATGTTACTCTTTTTAGCGCTTCTTTTCTCTTCCAATAATCAAGTCCTCTCTGAGGCTTAAACCTCAGATAGTCCATACAGACAAAGTGAAAGAATCAATAAAAAAGATTTTTCAAAAAAAAAGTGAAAGAAATAAAGAGAAAAGATATCATTGCGCAACACTATGTGGCTAGTTCATAAATATTTATGAAACTGTAGTCATTTCACTCACGTGTACCCAGCTTGTAATATGGCAAGTGTTGAAACAGTCAGGCTTGGGCTTTCAGCCCTGCTCCTCCTCACTAAACCTCCTGTGTCTATTCAAAACACTTGAGGTAACGTCACTGGCTCCTCCTCCCGACACGTTGCGTCACAGGTCACGTGACTTTTTCCCTTGAAGAGCACTTTATATTGGTTGCAGCCAGATCATTTAGGGATCTTTTTAAAGTATCTGGGAATTTTTTAGTATCAGCGCTTGAGTCACTGCACATTCAGAAGATTGGAAAAACATTGCCTGGTCCGATGAGTCTCGATTTTAGCTGCGACATTCAGATAATAGGGTCAGAATTTGGTGTAAACAATATGAAAACATGGACCCATCCTGCCTTGTATCAATGGTTCAGGCTGGTGGCAGTGGTGTAATGGTGTGGGGGATATTTTCTTGGCACACTTTGGGCCCCTTAGTACCAATTGAGGATCATTTAAATGCCACAGCTTACCTGAGTAATGTTGCTGACAATGTCCCCCCCCCTTTATGACTAGTGTACCCATCTTCTGATGGCTACTTCCAGCAGGATAAGTACTAGCAAGATGTACCTAATACAGTGGTTAGTGAGTGTATAGTGTATAGTCACAGGAGCTTACAATTTAAGGTGTTACTAAACCCAGGACTCTGTATTTACTATATCTGGTCTCCCACAGTACACAGAACATGGAAATGCAATTATTTTAGTAAATATAAACAGCTAAATAACTTTTCTCATCAGCAGTATATAGCAGTTCCTGGTGAAGCTTGTAGGAGGAGTTTTCATATACTGTACTGAGCTGTGCTACGAGGCTGCAGGGCTCCTGACCTTTTGTCTGGACATGTCTGGACAGTGCTGATTGGCCCTGTGCTGATCACATGCTTTCTCCCAAGAAAAAAAAAACCTCTCTAGCAATACACACCAAACTGAGCATGTGCAACCAGACTCCAAAGGCTCTATATTATCCAGACTTGTCCAGGGGGGCAGTGCAGGGAGGGGAGGATCTGTGCATACAGGATCAAACAGCCTTTTTGCACCATGCAGAGGATTAACCCCTTAGGCTCCACAGTGAGTATAACAAGCATGCTTTACTGCATATACAGACAGATTTTTACTTTTGTGGGTTTAGTAACACTTTAAGGTCTCTAACTCACATTTATACATACACATACTAGGGCCAATTTAGACAGAAGCCAATTGACCACCTCAATACCAGACACTTTCACCCCATTGCAATCCAGGGCAATTTTCAGCTCTCAGTGCTATCACACTTTCAATGACAATTACTCAGGCATGCAACACTGTACCCAAATTAAATGTTTATCTTTTTTTTGTTTGAGACAGATAAAGCTTTCTTTTTGTGGTATTTAAATACCACTAGGTTTCTTATTTTTTGCTCTATAAACCAAAAAAATTTAACATTTTAAAAAAATAATGTTTTTCTTAGTTTCTGAAAAAAAAATTGCAGATAAATAATCTTTCTTCATAAAATTGGGCCAAAATGTATTCTGATAAATTTCTTTGTATATTATCAGTGTAAATTATTTAGTCTGTGTGAAAGTTATAGAGTCCACAAATAATGGTATATACTGTATATCAGAAAATTGATCAGTCCTGATATACTGAGTGCCTATATAATTTCTTGAGGTGCTAAAATGCCAGATCAGCACAAATATCCCCCAAATGACGAATTTTCCAAATGTAAACAGTCCAAGGCATTTAGTAAGAGGCATGGCGAGTTTTTTGAAGTTGCATTTTTTTTGTCTTGATTTTTTGGAAAATTACATTAAAAATTGTTTTTTTTTTTTTTTTTTTTTCACAAAGTTGTCATTTTATGTCTCACACACATCATAGGCATACTTAGAATTACACCCCAAAACACATTCTGCTACTCCTCCCATGTATGTTGATACCACGTGTGAGACTTTTACACAGCTTAGCCATATAGGGGAGCCCAAAATCCAAGGAGCACTTTCAGGTGTTCTAGGGACATAAATTACGCATTTAATTTCCTGACTACCTATCACATTTTTGAAGGCCCTGGAACACCAGGACAGTAGAAACACCCACAACATTTTGGAGATTAAACAGCCTAAGGTATTTTTTCTTGTTCGAATATTTTATTGAGCATATCTCATTTTACATATCAATACATATAACAGAAAAATGTGTCCAATCTGGAAGATTCGAATAACATAGTATCATTACATCATAACATAACTTTAGGCAGAGACAAAAATTAGGAGGTTAGTTCCAATCAAGTAGTGCTATGAAACATATCTGATATGGAGGGTAAGCCCCTCATTGTTCGATTTAAGTGGAACCTAGGCTGTAAAAGTAGTCTTTATGCCCTGTACACATGGTCGGAAACTCCGACGGAAAATGTCCGATGTTGTCGGAAAATCTGACTTTTTCCGTCGGAATTTCCGACAAAAAAAATTTGAGATCCTGCTCTCAAATTTTCCGACAACAAAGTCCGATCAGACTTTTTCCGATCGCGTGTAGAGAATTCCGACGGACAAAGTGCCACGCATGTGGTGGAGCATGTTACATTTTACACCCACCCACAATACAGGTGTAACATGTAACATGCTCCAAAGTGAACTTAGCATTTAAGGGCTGGTTAACACAGAAGAAGTCCAGTGCTTTACTTTTTTTAACTTCATTTGTGTTGTTGTGCATTGACATGCAGTGGCATCCGCTGTGCTGAGGAAAAATTAAGACATACTGCATCTAAACACCGCCGCATCAGTTAGTGTCCCTGATCACCGCTACGCACTCACAGTTTCCCTAATCACCACCAAGCCAGTCATATTGTCCCTGATCAATGCCACACCAGTCATATTATCCTTGATCACCGCTATACCAGTCATATTGATCCTTATCACCACTACACCAGTTACAGTGTCCCTGATCACCTCTACACCAGTCATATTTTCTCTAATCGCTGCAACACCAGTTACTGTGCCCCTGATAACCACCACACCAGTTACTGTGTCCCTGATCACCGCCACACTGGTTATATTGACCCTACTCACTGTCACACCAGTCATATTGTCCCTGATCAGCACCACGTCAATTACTGCGTCCCAGATCACCACCACCCCAGTTACATTACAGTGTCCCTGATCACCTCTAAACCAGTTACAGTGTCCCTGATCACCACCACACCAGTACAGTGTTGCCTCTGCCTGCCACCTCTACTAACCCTGGCCTGTTTATTGACCACACTTCAGCCTGCTGCCTAGACTGATCCTTTGCCTGTTTGCTGACTATGTCTCTGCCTGCGGCCTGAACTGACCCATTTGCTCATCCCACTGACTACATTCCTGCAAGACAACAGGCCAATGGACATGCCAATCCAAGGGCAGCCATGTACCAGTAGGCTAGTCTTGTTTGACTTGTTAGGAACCAGCACTGCTATAGGTGATGCTACAGAAAGCCCATGCTGAATGTGAGAAAAATCCTATTAAAAACTGAAAACTTTTTGAAAAACAATTATTTGTTGGTTGCAAAATAGCGCAGATGATAGTGGTGTGCAGACCTTTATTGCTAAATACATGTTTGACTTACTGTAGACATCCAAGGAGGCATTGTAAGGCTGGGTATGTCATCCTCACTTAGGCAGGGATTTAGGAAGTGAAGCTGTAAAAAATAAAAAAAAATTTTTATAAAAAAAAGTGATTGTGTAAGAGGGAGAAAGATGACAGGTATTATTTAAATGGTAAAGGTCTGTCTTGATTAGCCACTTGCACACAAGAACAAGTTTTAATTAGAAATTATCAAATGCCCCTGTAGAAAACAGTACATGGGAAGGACTAAAGGGAACATGAAATTTGGGATCAGAGAACACTTCCATGATATGGTATCAGTGCAGGATATGTATTTTGTAGGTTGTATCATGTAGGATGTGTATATGATATATATGTACTGTTTATTACACATACAAAATTCACATCCTACAATCAGGAAATGAAAACATCTGTTATCCTGGTTCAAGAATGTAAGTGAATGTTTTGTATTATATTAGCAAAACATAAAATATGTGGTCTGGTGCCCCCAGTGGTGCACCTTGATCCCTAATATATATCCATAAAAACACAAGTTTTTTTAGAAAGCAGCCACAGCCTGAGTAGACATGCCTGTACCCTGTCAACATGCTGTGGAGAAGAAGACCCTTTCTTTCTGCGTTGAAGGAGTACTTTCTTTACAGAGGTCTGACACATCCCCTCTTGAGTCAGACTTAGGCCCCTTTCACACTGGGGCGTTTTTCAGGCGGTACAGTGCTAAAAATAGCGCCTGTACACCGCCTGAAAAAAACGGCCCCATTCACTCCAGTGTGAAAGCCGGCGGGCTTTCACACTGGAGCGGTGTGCTAGCAGAACGGTCAAAAAAGTCCTGCTAGCAGCATCTTTGGAGCGGTATAGGAGCGGTGTATTCACCGTTCCTATACCGCTCCTACCCATTGATTTCAATGGGACACCGTGGTAATACCGCGGCAATACTTTTTAACCCTTTTCCAGCTGCTCGCGGGGGGTAAAACCGCCCCGCGAGTGGCCGAATACCGCGGCTAAAACGACGGTAAAGCAGCGCTAAATATAGCGCTGCTTTACCGTCGCCGCGGCTCCCGCCCCAGTGTGAAAGGGGCCTTAGAGTAAAACTCTTGCTCCCTGCTGATTGGAGAGCTCTAGCTCTGACTCAGAAGGGAGCATGTTAGACCTTTGCAGAGAGACCACTGTTTCCACAAAGAGGGCAAGAGTATATTGCAGCATGCTGGCAGGGGACAGAATTTTTTACCCGGGCTGTGGCTGTTTCTAAAGAAAATGAACTGTGACATTTTGCATACCTGGAATGTATTTGGCTGTATTAAACTCAAAGTTCAGTTGGGCTTTAAGAGCTGGAAAACTTGTATTATATGCGAATGTGTGTGCACATATACAAGATTTAAGATTTATGTTAGGATAGTGTCTGATTTTCTGTGTTTTTTTCCCTTACATTTTTTTTCAGGTATGGCTAGAACTACATGAATAGTGATCCTATTACTGCAGGGTCACTTATACACAATCAAAAACTAAAAAATAGCAGGGATTGAATATGTTAGGTACCTAGGCACCATGTGTTCCTCATCCACTCACTCATGATATAGAAGTGGGGCTCCGTGGCAAAACCAAACATACTTAGAAAAGATACAGCACCAGAAAGAGGGTACAGTCCAAAGTACCACTTAAATGAGCCTCGGGAATGTAGCAACAAATAAAGTCAAAAGATAAGCAGAAATAAAAAATTGCTAATTTATTAATCACAAAAGTATACAAAAAATAATAATAAACTTCCACCGTAAGTTTAGTACATTTCCATGCTTGAGCTCAGGTATACAGCATGGTGGAGACTGGAAAAACGTGTTGGTCACTGTGCAATGTTGAAGTCACCCACATACTGTTGCTGATCGATTTTTGCTGCAAATCTTGGTCAAAACTGAGCCACCAACATAAGATCTTCCCTGCTTATTTGTTTGAAAAATCCTACAGAGAGTTGTAATCAGCTTGCACAGCAAAACGTCCTTGGTATACGGAAGTTTTATTAGACTTTGAATAGTGAGTCTGAGACCATGTGACACATTGATTGTAGGTTTTCAAAAAATCGTTTGAATCTTTCTTGCATTGGGGTGGGAACAATCTGTTTGCTTAGTTCTGCTGCTATTACACTGCTACAGTATTTCACACTCAGAGATCTGACCTAATAATTATTTTATCATACTACTTTACAAAGGATGGGAAAGATGGTAATCCAGCCTAAACCATTCCATTCAGTGTAATCTGAGAAACATTCGACTTTTTTTTAATAACATTTTTCTTTTTAATGTTATGGTGAAATTCTTTATACAGGCACTGTAAATGTATATATTCATTTAATCCTTGTTTCTTTTTCTGAGAAATATTGGAGGAGTTTCCTGTTCCTGTGCAGCTGTCAGTATAACAGGGAGATATTGTTGATAATGAGCCAAATAAATATTCCTGCGTTTAGACAGCAAAGCCCATCCAAACATCTCACTAACTACTTACTAAAGCCTGGTACACGTTGCTTCTACAGGAGTTTTGTGTTCTGTCTGTAGAAGCTACTCAATGCTATCCTATGTGTCCATGCACATAAGGACGTTTACAGGCATATTTTGAACTCAACGTTTATGATACGTTTTACGATATGACACTGAGCATGTGATGTGCACTCAACTTCTTTGGTCGACCATGGCGAGGCCTGTTCTGAGTGGAACCTGTCCTGTTAAACCACTGTATGGTCTTGACCCCCGTGCTGCAGCTCAGTTTCAGGGTCTTGGCAATCTTCTTATAGCCTAGGCCATCTTTATGTAGAGCAACAATTCTTTTTTTCAGATCCTCAGAGAGTTCTTTGCCATGAGGTGCTATGTTGGAATTTCCAGTGACCAGTATGAGAGAGTGAGAGCGATAACACCAAATTGAACACACCTACTCCCCATTCACACCTGAGACCTTGTAACACTAACAAGTCACATGACACCAAGGGAGGGAAAATGGCTAATTGGGCCCAATTCTGACATTTTCACTTTTGTGTACTCACTTTTGTTGCCAGCGGTTTAGACATTAATGGCTGTGCGCAGTGGCGTCTCTAGGGGGTGGCTTTTGGGGCTATAGTCCTGAATCTGGGGCCCATAGCCCAAGTCTCTGCAGGGGTCCCCAAGGGGAGGGGAGGCTCTCTGGGGACCCTGATGTAAGTGGGGGGCTCTCTGGGGACCCTGATGCAGGGGGGAGGCTCTCTGAGGACCCGGATATAAGGGGGAGGCTCTCTGGGGACCCTGATTTAAGGGGGAGGCTCTCTGGGGACCCTGATTTTAAGGGGGAGGCTCTCTGGGGACCCTGATGCAAGGGGAGGCTCTCTGGGAACCCTGATGCAAGGGGAGGCTCTCTGGGGATCCTAATGTAAGGGGGGCTCTCTGGGGACCCTGATTTAAGGGGGGACTCTCTGCGGATATATTCACACACACACACACACACACACGTATATTATATACATGTGTACGCCCCGCCCAAGCATACGACTTTCTTTACTACGTTGCTATGGGCTCTTGCCCCAGATCTTTTGTAAACCTAGCAACGCCCCTGGCTGTATGCTGAGTTATTTTGAGGGGACAGCAAATTTACACACAAGCTGTACACTCACTACTTTACAATGTAGCAAAGTGTAATTTCTTCAGTGTTGTCATATGAAAAGATATAATAAAATATTTACAAAAATGTGAGGGGTGTGCTAACTTTTGTGAGATACTGTAAATTCGTATTCGTTACTTTCATAAACAGCTCAATTTGAAAGGAAATTCCAATACCTATAATTTAATAGTTAGTTATTTTTAGTTAGTTATTATTTCTGATTTTTGGATTTTCTAATTTACGAATCCTCGAAATTACAAATTTTAGAATTTTCTAATTTACGAAATAATACTTTTTCGAAGTTACGAATACGGCATCTAAACGAATGGAACATAACAAATAACATTTTTTAAAGTTACGAATTTATTCGAAATAACAAATTCCAATCATAACGAATGACCCGAAAAACAAAAAACTAAAACCAAAGAATGAAACTAAAATGAACAATTTGTCGGCAGTTCATGTGTTGTTACAATGCATTGCACTGTTTATGTATTTTTTTATTTTTTTACTTTATTATTCAAATGTATTCAATTTGAAAATGTTGTCCTATACAGATCATGGTGTAAGTGGGCCTTTACTGCCAATGGTGAGCTTTCCCCATTATCTATTTAGCAGGAGTGCCTAGCCTACAGGACCAATACCTGGCTGCTAGCAGGTATGCCCTACGGCACTGATCTCAATCTTAAAGAATAGCCAGGCACACCTGTGGGCAATGCATGCATACACTCCCAAGAACAATACCAGACAGGAAAAAGAAAAAAGGAAAGTGAAGGAATCCAAGTCATTCAGCTCAGCATCAGATTACAGCCTGACTGTGTAAAGGAATGGAAGGGGGCTGGTGCCTGAAATGCTCTATTCCTCACACAGGCAATATCAATCACAAATGGCACTGAGCTGTATTTGATATAATAAATAAGTCTCTCCTGGATTCATCTACACTCCTCCTGAGGACACTTTTATCGGTGCTTCGATGCCTAGTGCTGCCTTTTTCTATACTATACATCTTCTTGGCAGATTTGATGTTGCAGAACAAGGCAGCAGAATAACTTGGGTCATTTGGTGCAGGCTCTTGAAATATCAATTGTTCTTAATATGAATAGTCAGATTCTGCTTTCTGCCATGAGAGTAAAATAGACATTCGATAGGATCTTTTGCCCTTTGCCTATTTGCTTTAAAGTGACTCTGTTATGAGACAAGTATGAGGGCTGCCATTACAGGACTACTTCTGAAATTGCTAGATGTCTGGCTGTATTTGACTTTACTGTTTCAGAGTCACAGTACTGGAACAAGCATGCTGTAAACGTGTCAGAAGAACTACTAATCTCTAGCATCGACGTCAAAAAGATCAGAATGAGAGCCAGAAAGCTAGCATTCTTAAAGGAGAGTGACATTTCAAAGCTTTTTTGAAGCCTTTAACCGGTTCCCGACCAGCTCCTGCACATATATACGTTGGCAGAATGGCACAGCTCGGCAAAGTAACGTACCGGTACGTTACTTTGAATTTAGCACCGTGCCCACGTCGCTACAAGCTCCGTGACCGTGCCCGCGGGTCTCGCGGACTCGATCGCCGCGGGGATACCAGCGGTCGTGTCACGGAGCTCAAGAACGGGGAGATGCTGATGTAAACAGCATCTCCCCGTTCTGCCTAATGACAGCACACTGATCGTCTGCTCCCTGTCATCGGAAGCAGCGATCAGTGTGGTGTCACACACACACAGCCACGCCCCCAGACAGTTAGAAACACACCCCTAGTATACACTTAACCCCTCCCTGCCCCCTAGTGGTTAACCCCTTCACTGCCAGTGACATTTTTACAGCAATCACTGCAATTTTATAGCATCGATCGCTGTATTAATGCCAATGGTCCCCAAAAATGTGTCAAAATTGTCTGATGTGTCCGCCATAATGTCGCAGTCGCGATAAAAATCACTGGTCATTGTGTAGTCATACGATGCTGCACCGAAACAAAATTTGCGTCCTTTTTTTCCCACAAATAGAGCTTTCTTTTGGTGGTATTTGATCACCTCTGCAGTTCATTTTTTTTGCGCTATAAACAAAAAAACAGAAACAATTTTGAAAAAAAAAATGTATTTTTAACTTTTTTACTTTTTGCTATAAAACATATCCCCAAATTTAAAAAAAAAAAAATAATTCTTCATCAGTTTAGACCAATATATATTCTTCTACATATTCTTGGTAAAAAAAAACTGCGATAAGCATATATTGATTGGTTTGCGCAAAAGTTATAGCGTCTGCAAACTATGGGAAAGATTTATGGCATTTTTATTATTATTTTCTTTTACTAGTAATGGTGGCAATCTGTGATTTTTATCAGGATTGCGACATTGAAGCAGACAGATTGGACACTTTTGACACATTTTTGGGACCATTGAAATCTATACAGCGATCAGTGCTATAAAAAAATGCACTGATTACTGGTAGGGAAGGGGTTAACACTAGGGGGCGATCAAGGGGTTAAATGTGTGTTCACTCAGTGTGTTATAACTGTATGAGGACTGAGTAAGAGAGGAGACATATAGTTGTTCCTATTTACTAGGAACAAACGACATGTCTCCTCTCCCCTGACAGCGCAGGGATTTATGTGTTTACACCAGCCCAGTGGAATTACCCACAAAATGACCCCATTTTGGAAAGCAAACACTCCAACGTATATTCTATGAGGCATGGGCTGCAAATAGGTACTCGGGTACTCTGATGGGCTGCAGATAGGTACTCGGGTACACTGATGGGCTGGTGACAGGTACTCGGTTACTCTGATGGGCTGGTGACAGGCACACGGTACTCTGATGGCCTGGTGACAGGTACTCGGGTACTCTTATGGCCTGGTGACAGGTACTCGGATACTCTGATGGGCTACAGATAGGTACTCGGGTACTCTGATGGGCTGGTGACTGGTATTTGGGTACTCTGAAGGGCGGTGACAGGTACTCAGGTACTCGGTACTCATATGAACTGTGACAGATACTCATATGGACTGTGACAGGTACTCAGGTACTCGGGTACTCATATGGACTGTGACAGGTACTCGGGTTCTCAGATGAACTGTGACAGGTACTCGGATGGACTGTGACAGGTACTTGGGTACTTAGGTGGACTGTGACAGGTACTCGGGTACTCTGATGTACTGTGACAGGTACTCAGATGAACTGTGACAGGTACTTTGATGGGTGGTGACATGTCCTCTTTATTGGGGGGGCAATCAGTGTGGTTGCTGTACACTGTAAGCGGTAACGAGATGTTACCGCAATCTCCTTCTCACACATGATCAGTGTGTGAGAAGGAGCCGATCATGTGAGTTAACCTGAAGGGTTAACTCAAGTGGTGAAATATGAATAAACAAAAATTTGTAAAATTAATAGGAAGACTGCAGCTGCTGCACAAAGTTGCTACAACCTTAAAGCAATGGCAAATATATAAAACAGCGCTAGCAGCCTATTTCAACCAATATATATCCTAATAAACAGTGCCTAATACATCAATGTTAAGAGAAAACAAAAAACATAAAATCTAAAAGTGCTCAGGTGCTTCAGTGAAAGGTGCAAGGGTGCTCCAAAACTTTTGGATCGGTGAAGTGGCTCCCCCTTTGGTGTCCCCACTCACCAAAATTATTGGATCCTCAGCTTCGCAGTCTGGGATCAAAAAGGCATTGATTAAATGATCTGGGGATATGCCAGTAAAATCTTGCAGGAAGACGTTTTTAAGACAAGAAGGATATACAGTAAACCCCCGCTATATTGCGGTTCAGTTATTGCGGTCCCGGTATATCGCGGTATTTTAATTAGGACCTGTTATTCTGATATTGTGGTAATATTTCGCCATTTTCGCAGTTATGTACTCTATTTTTTACTGTACTGTACAGTATACTGTACTGTTAAGACAATATTTTTGTGTTTTAAAAATCCTATTGATCTCTCTCTCTATCTTTAATGTGTTTCTATTGCATAAAAGTGTGTTTAAAGACCTTTAAATGCTATTAAAAAATTAACAAAACATGCCTAGGGTGTATTTAAATAGGGTCTTTCTATTTCGCGGTTTTTCACTTTTCGTGGGTGGGTCCGGAACATAACCCCAGCGATGGAGGGGGGTTTACTGTACCACACTCCATAGATGGGGAAACAGAGAGTGAACTCATAGTGAAATAACGTTTGGCATCAATTATCAAGCACATTCAATGTGCAACTTACATGATTTTTGCCAAAAACAGGCATCAGTAAAAAAATCATCCGAGTTTGCCACTGAATGACGTGCGTTCCATGGAGACAGGAATTTTCATCACTGGTTAACACGAACCGGAAGTACATTGATGCATTTTGCCCCTCCTCCAGGACGTCATCAAGGACACCCTGGAGGAGGCACAATAATGATGCCACTGTGAAAAAAATTAGTGTTTTTAAAGGTATACCCTGAAAATAAAATGGGTTTACTGTATGACCTACGTGGATAAAAAAATGTTTAAAAAAGAGCTCTTTCATGGCAGGCAATATTCAAACTAGGAATTGTGCCATCCACGGCCATTTCATATATTCTATTTCTTTAGTGACGGTAATTTTGTTATAACAACGAAAGTTTACAGTGGTGGTAAGAAAAAAAGACCACATATGAATCTTTTATGTAAATGAAATCTGTCTCTGGCTTGAAAATAGAAGTCTACCAGTCCAATATACTGTATTTGAAAAAGATTAAGATAATATTTTTCTGTAATCTTTTGTGGTGATTATGGTAATCTAAAATAAATAACTACATAACTGGATTTTAAAGTATTTAATCATATTTTCCTTTTGTATTTCATTTTCCAGCACTGTTTGTCAGTGTCATATTTTTAAATAAATGTAATGAAAAGATATGTACTCAGTAACTGATAGCAGGATGCCTGGGTCTAGTTCTGTGGCACCAATGCATAATATACACTATGAGGTCTATTTTAAAATGGTTTCATTCAAGATTCACACATTTATCATATGAAATTGATTGGAAAAATGTGTGAATCTTCTGTAAATATTGTATAAATCCTGTGAGAAAACATTTACAAATAAACTCCTATACTATATTAGTATTCACCAGTAATGTGACCAGTTCAAACATCCTCTTTACCATGTAATGTGGTTTGCCTTAAAGGGAAAGTTCACTTTCACAGAAAAATCTGTACTTACACAGGACCCCCTCCTCACCCCCCCCCCCGGTCCCACTCACCTGCAGCTCAGCGATCTCCCGTTCTGAGCCCCGGTATAGCCACCTCAGAAGTCCAGGGCTTAGAAATCCCTGCAGATAAATCTCCAAAACGTACCCCGTCAGGAGGGACGTTTCAGAGCATTTTAATTGGTCGACGCCGACCAATCAGAAATTATTAAATGTTTTGGACTCTTGGAGTGTTTTTTGGTGCTCACATTAGCCTTTGTATACAAAATGTTGTTTGTTTTCTGTGTTCCTGTTGCAGATTTTCCTTCACATCCTGTCTGGTGAAGCTGTTATCATCAGGACATAAAGTGAGGGTAAATCTCAATGACAGAACCCCAGATAGCAACTAAACCCTGCAGGTTTCCCCACCGTATCTAAATCCAGTAAAAAGAAATTTGCCGGCATGACATATTGTACATGTACTGCATAGATCCCAACTGTCCTTGATTTCGAGGGACTGTCCCTGATTTGGAGAAATGTCCCTCGGTCCCTCTTTCCTCCTCATTTGTCCCTCATTTTGATCTGATCTATAGAGATGTATATAAAATGCACTTTTTATATTTCAAAAAGTGTTTCGCAGTGCTAAACCTTTCATCAAAATTTGGAATTGCTGCATTTGTTAATTTTAAAAGCCAATATAAAGGAATAGTAGTGTTAAAAAAAAAATCCCTTGTGGATTTAATTAACCTTTTTTTGATGAATTCTCCTTTAAGGGGGTGTGGCAGGGGGCATGTCCTATGCCTACATACATTTGCTAGTAGGTGTCCCTCATTCCCATCTCAAAATGTTGGGAGGTATGGTACTGTGCAGTATTCTCTGGTCTTTTACAACATGGAAATATTGAAAGCTGGTTATGGTAAGGGTTGAAGGTATAAGCTGCCTTGGAACCCATCATAAATACAGTATTGGGGCTGCCATTGCTGTTCTGTTGAAAATGCTAGACGCTTGACTGTGTCTGAATTCAATACTTTAGAGTCACAGTGTCAGATAATTGTCAAATGTACTTATCTTGTACTCACTTTGGGTCAGTGACTTAAGGCCCATACACACAATTGGACTTTTTGACAACAAACATGCAAATTAGCTGTTTTAAGGCAACATCCGACTGTGTGTACGCTCCATCGGACAAACTTTTTCGGTTTTCATCTGACTTTTGTTGGCTGTGCAAACGGACAAACTTTCCAGCAACAAAAGTCAGATGGAGCAAAGTCCGATCGTGTGTACAGAGAACCATCGGACTTTTGTACAAAGTACAAACACGCATGCTGAGAATCAATGCAAAAGATCAGACAACAATACAGAAGTTGACCAAAGGTGGCGGTAAAGAGCAGAAAAACCACGTGATTTGGTGAAAGTTGGCTGAAAAAGTCCTGCTGTGTGTATGCAATACAAGTTCACGGCCGACGCCCTTTGTACAAAAATCCACGGGAAAGTTTGTACAAAGTCCGATCGTGTGTATGGGTCTTTAGAAAGCATTTAAGCCAAAGCATCTACATCACAGCTAGGGAACTAGCATTCTCAAAAGGAGAAGGCACTTAAAACAAAGTGCACTTATCCCTTTTGCCCTGTACCCTGACCTAACCTAATCCACCCTCCCCGTATGTATACACACCTCAGTGTGACAGCAGGGGCCTCTGCCTGGTGTTTGTTTAAATCATGGCCTTGCCTTTGCATTGCAGCAACTTGTATGGGACCATCTCCCTTTGTCTCCAACCTCAGAACTCAGCCCCAGGAAGTCAATGGTGCTGTAAAGTGCAGGTGCTGGATGTAAACGTATATATTCATCCTGTGTCACAGATACTGAGAGTGAAGAACAATCCAAAACTTGGAGTTGTCACCAGAACAGCAATAAGTGAAAAGCTCCAAATGGGGATACTTTTCCATTTTTCTTATATGAACACTTTCCTATTTAAAGAGTAACTCCACTTTTGTTTAGAAAACAATATTCCCCTTTAGGTGATCTATGTACATTGCAAGGATTTTAACAAACTTTGTTGCTGGGCTCTAATTAGGAAAATGACAAGGTCTGCATCCCTTTAGATGTGATTTCTTATTAGGAGTATCTCACCAAAAATGCAATTTTTGTTGCAGGGGGATGCTTAAAATCAAATTTGTATCTTAGTGTAAACTTGTGGGAAAATAAGTAAATCAAACACACAAGCAGGAAATGACATATAAGTTCTGTACACCAGTGTTTCTCAACCTCAGTTCTCAAGTACCCCCAAACGGGCCATGTTTTGGGAACTTCCCTTAGATAAAATAGCTCTTATCAATACCATGTCATGGATATTGATTTAAAGCAGCTGTGCAAAGTAAAACAAGGCCCGTTGGGGGTACTTGAGGACTATGACTTGAGGACTAGATTATGACTAAGCGAACCTTGATTCGTGAAACTCGTTAATCTTGCCATGCCTGCATAGAGGTCTCATGATGTCTTATGATGTATCTTGATGGATTTTTCTTTTCATAGATTTTTATTGAAAATTCAACGCAGTGATACAAAACTTCAACATTACAAAATAAGAAAAACACAGGTACAGCGCAGATAAGTATCAGACTGGTGAGATATAGACTATGGGGCTGATTTACGAACGGTTTGCGCCTGTAATACAGCGCAATTCCCCATTTACTATAATATTCTCAGCGCACGGGTGGCGACGATCCGGGTGCTCCACTATATGGCGCACGGCATCTTCAACTCAAAATTTAAATAAGCTGAAAGTGCCAATATTATGGGGGGGATGTGGGGTGATGTGAGGAAGTATATTAATAACTGCCCAAGTAACAAATATGACCCAAAAAAGGTGTTCTCGTCCCGCATCTTCCCCCACAGCGTCTTCTTCCCCGCTTCGTTCTCGGGCCGCTCCACATCAATGGGAGGCTCCCGCTGTGTGACGCTTCTTTTCTTCTGACAGTTCTTATATACCGGAGGGTGGGGCCACCCGGTGACCCTGCCCCCCTCTGATGCACGGATCCGTTATAGAAGTGTCAGAAGAAGAGAAGCGTTACACAGCGGAAGCCTCCCATTGATGCGGAGCGGCCCGAGAGCGAATCGGGGAAGAAGACGCCGTGGAGGAAGATGCCAGACGAGAACATTAGAGCAAGAAGCAGAGGATCGGAGGAAGAAGCAGAAGCAGAGGAAGAAGAAGATGGAGGAAGAAACCTTAGGATTAAGGAAGAAGGAAGGAAGAAGACCCGAAGAAGATGGAAAGAAGAAGACTTTAAATAAAGGAATTGTCAAAAACGGTCTCTTGTCATTTTTAACATTTTTGACACTTTTTTTGTGAAATGGTAGGGGTACCCCCTTTCACATGATCTGGGGGTCCCCTTGTTGAAGGGGGCTTCCAGATTCCGATAAGCCCCCTGCCCGCAGACCCCCACAACCACCGGGCAAGGGTTGTGGGGATGAGACCCTTGTCCCCATCAACATGGGGACAGGGTGCTTTGGGGGGCTACCCCCAAAGCACCCTCCCAATGTTAAGGGCATGTGGCCTGGTACAGTTCAGGAGGGGGGACGCTCTCTTGTCCCCCCCCTCTTTTTCTGCGGCCTGCCAGGTTGCATGCTCAGATAAGGGTCTGGTATGGATTTTGAGGGGGACCCCCACACCATTTTTTTTGGTGCGGGGTTCCCCTTAATATCCACACCAGACCTAAGAGCCTGGTATGCTCTTGGAGGGGAACCCAATGCAGTTTTTTTATTTAAAATTAAAGTCACCTGGCCTGGGGGCGACTTAAAGTCGTGTTGTAAGTCGCCCCAAGTCGTGTTGAAGTCGCCCCAAGTCGCGCTGTGATTCATACTCAAGTCGTGTCCAAGTTGCCTCCCAAAGTAGCGCTGGAAGTCGTGTTGCCCCTGTGTGAATGAACTCTTAATGATATAGCGTGCGCTATTATCAATGGCATATTATTATAGCTGTTGCGCATATTAGTGTGACGTTCACACGGTCAATTAATGATTTATCTGGCACACCAATTAAGGTATGAACTGGCGCATTGCATTCATCTTAGTAAATTACCCCCTCTGTGTCATAGTGATGTGCCGGGGGGTTCTAGTACACTAGGTCCTAAGAAGCATGGCTTCTTGATGTATTTTTATCTTCAATAAAGCAATCATCACTGCTCCATACATGGGAGTGCGGTCAATCTTTCTTGAACTATTTACTTGAGGACTGAGATTGAGAACCACTGCTGTACACCATCTGTGTACAGAACAACTCCAGGTAGCCATACTGCATTGCATTTTAAAGAAAGATTACAGTGCTGCAGATTGAAATGGATTTTTTAAAAATAATATTCAATTACAATATTACTTGTGTCACAATTGTATACCTATATCATTTTTTAACCACTTGCTTACTGGGCACTTAAACCCTCTTCCTGCCTAGGCCAATTTTCAGCGCTCTCACACTTTGAATGATAATCGTGCGGTCATGCAACACTATACCCAAATTACATTTTTTTTTATTAAAAAAATTCACACAAACAGAGCTTTCTTTTGGTGGTATTTAATCACTACTGGGTTTTTTATTTTTTGCAAAAAAAAAAAAAAACACAGAACATTTTGAAAAAAAATAAATCAGTTTCATAGTTTGTTATACCATTTAGAAAACAGGTAATTCTTCTCCTTCATTGATGTGCGCTGATGAGGTGGCACTGATGGGCACTGATAGGCTACACTGATAGGCACTGATGGGCACTGATAGGTGGCACTGGTGGGCATTGATGAAGCAGCACTGGTGGGCACTGATGGGTGGCACTGATGGGTGACACTGATGGGCACTGATAGGCAGCACTGAAGGGCACTGATAGGCAGCACAGAAGGGCACCGATAGGTGGCACTGATGGGCACTGTTGGGTGGCAATAATGGGCACTGGTAGGTGACACAGATAGGCAGCACTGATCATGAGACACTTATGGGCACTGATTGGCAGCACTGATGGGCACTGATAGGTGGCACTGGTGGGCATTTATAGGGGGCACTGGTGGGCATTGGTAGGCAGTACTGGTAGGTGGCACTGGTGGTCACTGGCAGGTGGCACTGGTGGGCACTGCATAGCAGTAGCTCTCAGTGATCTGAACCATTGTCCCTCTGACAGAACCCGCTGATCGGATTTCTTTTCTCCTCCCACTGTCAGCGTGAGGAAAAATAAAGCAGATTACGATATTCTGTTTACATCACGGGATCAGCTGTCATTGGCTGATAGCTGATCACATGGTAAGGTGCTGGGATCGGCTGAAGCTTATTGACTCTCTGATCACAGAGCGTGATGCATGCGCCCCCTGGACCCGCAGGTGGCGGGTGGCGTATTCTCGGGAGGGAGTACTCCTGGTAATTAGAGCCCGCGATGTAGCCATCTTTCAGCTATAGCACGGGCAGAAGGTGGTTAAAAAAACGTGCAAATTATTTCCCCACGAAAGTGGAGATACCTTTTAAAGCAGAATTCCACCCAGAAAGGGAACTTCCGCTAATCGAATTCCACTATTGGCACCTTTCAGGGGGGAGGGGGGAGCAGATACCTGTCAAATCCAGATATCTGCTCGCACTTCTGGGGAAAGATCGCCGCACAATGCCTGGCCCCTCCCCATTCCTCCCGCTGTCTTCTGGGAGACACACAGGTCCCAGAAGACAGCAGGGACCATTCAGAACACAAAGCGCGACTCGCGCATATGCAATAGGGAACCAGGAGTGAAGCCGAAAGTCTTGACTGCCTGGTTCCCTTACCAGGGATTGCGGCGGCAGCACCCAGGAGCTGTTCCGAATATCGGCTGGGGTACCGACATCGCAGGCTCCCTGGACAGGTAAGTATCCTAATATTAAAAGTCAACGGCTACAGTATTTGTAGCTGCTGACTTTTAATTTTATTTTCCCAGGCGGAACTCCGCTTTAACTGCTGTTTGCAAATCATCTGGATTTGCAATTCTTCAATCCCTATCCCAGCAACATTTGCTGTATCATATTACTTTTAAAGTGTATGCACAGCCATTTTTAAATTTTTTATCTTAACACATGGACAAATGTTTTTGATAAATGCAGCATCTTTTTCAACATACGATTGTTAGTGAATAAACAGTAAAGGATTGGTGAATCAATTCTATATATGACCCTTGCTTTACAGGTGTGTCAGAATGACCCAGCTCTGAAAATATTTATTGCAGCTACATACTTGTATTTAGCTGTATTACTTACTGACTAGTCTGGAAATTGTTGCTGCTGTTTGCAGAAAACATGTCATTTACAGCAATAAATGGAGATAAAATAACAGAGAGAACAGAAACTATTTCCAAGAATTGTTTCCAGGGAGGACACTGCCAGCATAAAGAACACTTCCAAAACCATCATCTTTCCTTTCACTAAATTCAATTAGAAAGGGCTGGTAAAACGTCTTTGAACCTGCCTCCAAGAATGGGATTATGGACAAATAATGTCCGTGTTTAATTCATAAAGATATCCTGATAATTATAATTTAATGGACAAATAATGTCTGTGTTTAATTCATAAAGATATCCTGATAATTATAATAAAAAAAAATGGATTTTGACATTACTACTATTCTCTTCATTGTTGAATGGTGACCATATAAAAAACTCTAGGCCTTTGCATTCACAAATAATTTTTTTACCAAATTGAAAAAATCTTTTTCCGCATGTTAATTGCAAGAAAAGGTACGATAATTCTTACTATCTGGATTTTTTGTAGTTATACAGCTGGTGTGAAAAGAAGATACATCCACAGTGTTCAACCTTAAAGTGGTATTAAACCCAAAATCAAAAACCTAATATATTGCAGCTTACCAATGCTTATATGTGGTAGCTGCATCACTTTTTATTTTTTTACACATTTCTTTCCTTTATCTTCACCTGTTGATCCAACCAGTAACATATTTCCTGTCTTAGGGTGTCCCCACTCTGGGTGGTCAAGCAACAGAGACACTTTTGGACAGCAGCATTGTCAATCTGGGGAGTGTGTAGTGTTAGTGTCAGGGCTGGGCTCAGCCCTTCCTTCTCAAAGCTGGCCGCTCAGCTGTCAGGTAATTGCCAGCTCCCTTCTCTCCACAGTCACTCAGCTGTTGATGATATCCTGCTTGTCAGTCCTGCCTACTTAAGCCGTCCAGCCCAGATGATTTTTGCCTTCGCCTTGGTCACATCTCTAGAAATGCTCTCCTGTGTTCCTGTTAAAGATTTGCTTGGCTGACATTCCTTCTGGCTCAAGATACTGCTTGCTGTTCTACTACGCTCATCTCTGGCTCCCTGACGTTTTGGCTTGTCTGACTATCCGTTCCGGTTCCTGAACTCTGGCTATGTTTTGACTACATTTACTCTGTTTACCTTTTTATTATTATTATTATTATTAAACAAGTGTGATTTAACTGTACTTCTGTCTCAGTCTGATTCATGGTTTCTGACATAGAGGCGCTAGCAGATTTAGATGGTCTTGACTAATGAATTAAAGCTGAACTTAATCCAGGGGTGTACATACATGGGTCGCAGGGGTTATCATTGCGACCTTTCTGCAGGGGGCTCGTGTGGCCCCCCATACGCCTGTATAGGAGGGCTGGAGGGAGAAACGGTATGTAGATCAACTGCTCCCTCCATGCAGCCGCTGAATCCCCGCTTCCCCTCCTCTCCCCCTTGCAGACATTCAGCGGCTGCAGAAGGAAAATGGAGGGCCGCCTCCTTATCCCTGTGCCCCCCCTCACCTCTCTGCAGCGCTGCAGGGTTTTATCAGCCTACCACCTCCCATCAGCTGCTGTGGGGGATCTGTCAGGATGGAGAGCAGGGGAGGAGGCGGTAAAGGTGTCATTTACCAGCACCTTCCTTGTCTTAATGAATAGTGAGTCAGTGATTTTTCATAGCTGGGGCATAGTAAACTATGTTAACTATGTCTCAGTTTGTGAATGAACAGGAAGGCTCTCTACAGAGTTATTCCTGTTCATTCATTCTATGCAGCTGAGGCTGCAGAGAAAGGGACTGATGAATCTGTCCTCAGTCCTTTTCTCTGCCTCAAAAGACATCAGGTGTCTGTTTAGACCCCTGATATTTCACTAAAGTCCCGCAATGGGGGTCCTAAAAAATTTGTTAAAAATTATAAAAAATAAAAATAAAATAGAATGGTAAAAAATAATAAAAATGTAAAACAAGAAAAAAAAAATACTGACACCAATTGCGTGGTGTCATTAGTTTATTATGGTCCACTGTGGGACCGTAATAAAATATCCCACGATAGGTGTAAAGGGCCTCCGAGATCAGTGGGAAGGGTCCTGGTCGGGGGGGCCCCTTCATGATTTCTTTCACCGGTTCTAGTTATGCCTCTGACTCAAGCTAACAGTTTTTTAAGCAGTTACAGCAACAGTGATTTTTTTATTCTTTTGGGATAAAGATTTTACAGAACTTAATAAAAGAATGTGGTAAATGGTTTGCCTCAACTCTCTAACTGACACTTTTGCTGGACAGCTTGGAAAGTAACAGATTTACTGTCAAGATCAACAGGAAAAAAATAAGGGAAAATGGATAAAAACAAAAACGAATGGATCCACCACATCTGAGAACTGTAAGCTGGAATATGATACATATTTTTGTTTTCGGTTTAATACCATTTAAACTGTATATCAGGGCAACACAAATAAAATATATGCAGTACATGCACATTTCCCCATGTTTTATCCAATATAAAAAGTTTGCAAATACAGAAAACTACATATTGGTTTGCCAGAAATACACTTAGCTACTAATTTCCTTCTATGCAATGACACCTCATACCTTTTTGGGGAATGCAAATGGCCCCTGCCCAGTGGGCCCCTGTTAAACTACTGAATACTGCCTATTTATTTTTTTTCCTTCTTTTGGTTGAACTTGATGGGCTTGTATCTTTTTTTAGCCTGACTAACCGTGTGACTATATAATTTCCACAATTTAGGGACTAGTGCATGATAACAACTGGAAGGTCTCCTTGAGGTAACCCATGAAGTGTATATGGGACAGCTCTGAATTTTTGAAAGCAAATGTTCCCCACGCACACATTCAAGAAAACCGACTGTTCAGTGATCAGCATCACTTGCCTGATGAAGGAGCCCTAAGTGGCTCCGAAACGTTGCTGTGTATTTATCATGTGTCCACGGAATAAAGCTTTGGACCCTTTCAATGAATCCTTGGTGTGCTGATGACATTTCTTAACTTAGTTCTGAATTTCTGACACAATCTGTAGATATTTTTTGCACTTATCAAACAGATATAACAAAACGCCTTCAATGGTATTATAAGACAGACCAAAGGTGAGCAAATGAGAGAAGTTCATAGTTAGCGTTTACAAAGTTAGGGGGGAAGTGAAGTTCCTCATTTTAGTTTCCCTCTTGTATGCCTAAGTATCTGAAGAATGATGCTGGCATATTCATGTTTGGATTAGTTGGATCATTCAGAAAAAATGCGTGATCTTTAGCGGGTGAGCTGAAAGCTGACATAGAGAAAGTTAAAGCATGTGAAAACATTTTCATCCCCATTAATTACAACAATATGTGCTCTCTATTCCATCAGATAATATAACTTCCATTGGAATGAAATTCCAGAAATGTAAACACTTTATTGAGATAAGATGAGCCTTGTATCTACATCTTAAGCACATTCAAGTGAAAATTTAAGAATGAAGGGAATGAAAGCCCAAATTTTGTTTTGATTTTGTATGTGTATTTCATTACTGTGTGGGTGTATAGTACTGTTATGACAGAAGGATGAACAGCTGCTGTGTTTCTGGCACTTATAGGAAAATATATGCAGAGGAATAAGTCCTGACTGGCATTGGGCAGATGAGCTGGTGTGTGTGTGTGTACGGAGAGACTGCTAATTTCTATGGGATGCCCAGATTTAAACAGCTCTATTTAGTCAATTTTGTATTTAGCTCCCAGTCAGGGCTGTATTTAGCTGCTTCAACCCCGGACGGATTTACCCCCTTCCTGACCAGAGCACTTTTTGCGATTCCGCACTGCGTCGCTTTAACTGACAATTGCGTGGTCGTGCGACGCTGTACCCAAACAAAGTTGACTTCCTTTTTTCCCCACAAATATAGCTTTCTTTTGGTGGTATTTGATCACCTCTGCGGTTTTTAATTTTTTGCGCTATAAACAAAAAAAGAGTGACAATTAAAAAAAAAAAAAAAACAATATTTTTTACTTTTTGCTATAATAAATATCCCCAAAAAACATATAACATTTTTTTTTCCCAGTTTAGGTCGATATGTATTCTTCCACATATTTCTGATAAAAAAAATCGCAATAAGTATATATTGATTGGTTTGCGCAAAAGTTATAATGTCTACAAAATAGGGGATAGATTTATAACATTTTTACTTAATTTTATTAGTAATGGCGTGGATCTGCGATTTTTATCGTGACTGCGACATTATGGTGGACACATCGGACACTTTTGATACCATTTTGGGACCATTGTCATTTATATAGCAATTAGTGCTATAAAAATGTACTGATTACTGTGTAAATGACAATGGCAGGGAAGGGGTTAAACACCAGGGGGCGATCAAGGAGTTAAGTGTGTCCTATGGAGGTGTTCTAACTGTAGGGGGGATGGGCTTGCACTGACATGACAGCAATCACTGCTCCCGATGACAGGGAGCAGTAGATCCCTGTCATGTCACTAGGCAGAAAGGGGAAATGCCTTGTTTATATAGGCATCTCCCCGTTCTACCTCTTCACACCGCAATCGCAGGCCAATTGGCGGCAAATTTAAAGTAACGTACAGGTACGCCCATTTGCCTGCCTGTGCTATTCCGCCAACGTACATCTGTGTGCGGCGGTCGGCAAGCGGTTAAACTTCATCCTATATGATAATAAATACTAGAAGAGTATAAAATAGTGCGCAATATCAACCTTGATCTATTTAGATCCTGAATAAATTAGGTGTAAGTGATATTAAAAGAATAAATATGACAAGTGTAGTGATAGGTAAAATACAGTATATAAATACATGCTAAAGTGCAAATCCCAAGTGCAAAATAAATGATACTTCACGTTACATAAAGGTTGTAACAATTTATAAAAAATAATCAATGTGTATCCAAAGATGAAACAAACACTGGTGTTACAAAAAATGAATAAATAAATCCTTAGTGTGCTTTTAAAATACTATAGGTATTAATAGTGCTTGCTGATGATCCATACGGGGATAAATAAATCCTTAAACAGGGATGACCTGATAAATTGGCCAATTATTCATCAATTAACAATCAATCAGTCAGTTTTTCCCCTGATTAATGCCGCTCATCTGATAGCAGTAAAGCAATTAAACAATTAAACCAATACACTGGCAAAACCTTAATTGCCCCAGTTGGTATGAATAAATGAATAAATCCTATATGATGACCCCCTTTGTACAAGCTCCCCATTATTATTATAGCATTCTACTGAAGGCATCTTGGGCTCATCATTATGCTGGTATTTTTTTTTAACTGTACAAATCAGCCTTTCCCAGCCTTGGTTGAGGTTTAGGGTTCCTCCAGAGGTTTCTAGTGGTTCCTTGAGCAAGGAGCAATTTATGCCTCACAAATGGGTTCCCACTGGCACTGATGATCTTTTTAGATATCTGTAAGAGGGGGATTTATTTATTTTATATTTGACTACAAATGTACATTGGGCTTTAGATACAGTATTTATTATCAGAGGTTCCCTGCGACTGAAAAGTCATTTCATGGGTTTGTCCATGTTTAAAAGATTGAGAAAGGCTGGTGCTGACCAAGGGGCCAGAGGAAGCAGAGATAGATTTAGGTAGAAAGAGCCTTTTGACTCCGCTCAACATCTTTTGCACCCTTTCCATCCTAGTTCATTTTCTGTATCAAGCTACAAATTTTAACAACCTGGTTTAACAAACTGTGATATTTAGTCTGCATTTAGCTCACATTCAGACCTGTATTTAAACTTCATGCTCTAAGTCTCCCTTTGTACATGTTCCCTACTAAAGCTAGTGTAGCACCCTCCAGTGTGTGCTACTAGAAGTTAGAGTAGGTAAAAGCATTTTCTGGCCAGGGATAAACCTGAGTTACTTAATCTGGGTCAAGGTTACTAGAGGCCAGGGCTTGATGATGCATTCTGGCAGCTCTCTGGTGCCTCCCCCTGTCATCTGGAACATTTGAGAATGTTCTGGAACCAGTGGGCAGAGGTGAGAAAGAGCTGTCTTCAATACTTAGGGGCCTTTAGCCAATCCCTAGGTTGGGGGCCTGGCAGGGAGCTAAAGAAACCTTTAAATAGACATGGGCCATGCCAGCAGGGGAGTCCAGTGGAAGATGGAGAAGCAGGGGGGACCTCTGCTTTTACCTTGGGCCGGGAGTTTAGGAAAGCTGGTCTGGAAGGTTCCTAACACAAGAGGCAGTGGAGGGATTCATGCCAGTGAGGCAGCGGGAAGTAGCAAGCAGAGACAGTGAGTAGATGAGCACGGTGCAAAGACAAAACAAGTGGAAAGACTGTCAGCTGTAACACTGCTTTCTTGAAGACCACGGTGTGCCAAGTCTTCATCTAACCTTGCCATGGGAGATCTCCATCCGTGTATGCCAGTCAGGCAGGACTGGGGCAGAGAGTCAGGAGGACTAGGAAGAAGAGTAGCCAGGCATGGTTGGTGGCAGCCAGGTGGGCTAGCATTTTACAGGCAAATGGAGCTGGGATCAGTGGCTACAGGAATGCAGAAGGAGAGATGTTATACTGTTCACTTCATCTGCACTATTTTGTCAAGGGACTGAGCGTTCCTGCCTGTAATGGGACTTTGCTGAACTAGCAATATACTGCTAGATCCATCAGGAGTGAGCAGCAGGTGCTGTACATAGGAAACCAAGTTTGCGGAGGAAGGAAGAAGATTACTTTTTTGTAAATAGGGAGGAAGTTGTCCCTGGTTCTGGACTTTTTCAAGTTGGGCATCCCATAATTCCCTACCCCATCCAAGTTATCATCCCCTAATAAAAACTACAAAAAAAGCCAAGGACTGTTTTTCGAGTTTGAGTTTGAGTGAATGAAGGAAATGATATGTGACTGGCTGTGCAGCAGTGGGGAACCCTAACTTCAGTGACTCGTATGGGGGTAGTTCTACACTAGCTACTGGAGGAATCTTAGGCTCTGCTTTATAATATGGACTGCTTTTAAACTGTACAGATTAAGGGGTGGATTTACTAAAGGCAAATAGAGCTTAAAGCGGTTGTATACCCACAGGAAAAAAAAAACAAAAAAACAAAACCTGTAAGGCAAAGGCATAATGAGCTAGTATGCACTGCAAATACTTTCATTATGAAATACTTTCCTTAGAACGAGGCATCGGTATCTAATCCCGGTCCATGCCGAGGGAGCTGTCATTTTGCCCTCGGCGTGTTTTCCGGGTTCGCGGCTCTGGCGCTGTGAGTGGCCGGAGCCGCGATGATGTCACTCCCGCGGCAAGGACAAGGGGCATTCACAGCATTCACACAATGGACAAGGGGCATTCACACAAGGACAAGGGGCATTCACACAAATACTGCAGCTGCTGACTTTTAATAAATGGACAGTTACCTTTCCTGGAGTCCAGCGATGTCGGCAGCCGAAGCCTTCACTTCCCGTTTCCCTACTGCGCATGCGCGAGTCGCGCTGCGCATCCTTAATGGTCCCTGCTATTTTTTGGGACCTGCTGTGTGTTTCCCAGGAGACAGTGGGTGGGTGCGGGAAGGGGTGTGACTCCCGCGGGAGTCTATTCCCGGAAGTGGGTGCAGATACCTGTATTATACAGGTATCTGCACCCCCCTGAAAGGTGCCAAATGTGGCACCGGAGGGGGGAAGGGGAATCAGATGAGCGGAAGTTCTACTTTTGGGTGGAACTCCACTTTAAATTAATTTCCATTATCCAATCATGTGCAAGCAAAAAAGTATATATTTTTTTGTAAATGACCTTGCCCCTGATTGGGTATTCTGTACAAAGTGAAGCTTCGCCACATTCACTAAGATCTGGGGAAAATTTGCCTTTAGTAGATCCACCCCTATGGGAAAAGAGAAAGCAGAGGTTGTTTTATGTTCCCTGAACTATAAAGACCCCTCTAACTGCTCTCAACATGCACTTCTGAACATGCATTGAACTTCTCACTCCCCCAGTTATTTTTCTGCATTTAGCCACATGTCCAAGGTGACCAAAGAGGGAAACTAGATAAAAAAAACAGTTGTCGCAATGTGTACGTTTTTAACCTGGCTGCCTTAGGCAATGGTCTACTAGTGTCATTATGTGTTGCCAGTGGTGACAACACATACGCAATTAACTGGACTTAAAGTATTAGTTCACCCTTTCACAAAACATGAAAAAGTGAACTAAAGCACAACACCCCCCCCACCAACCCCTCTATTACTCTGTGTGTGTATGTTTTACTCTCCCCATCTTTTACTTTCAGATGGTCCGGAACTTTAAAACATCACAGCGGAGCCTATGTTACATCATATTGCAAGCAATAGTACGTAGTCATGGGTCAAAATTGACCACTTAACTGCACTGACCAATGCTTCTTTGTTCTGGAGTAGCATCCGATAACAAGCATAGCAGTAGCATATACTTCCTGGAATCCATCTGCCCTTAGCTCAGGCATGCAGACAGGCATCCCCTCCTGAAGACGCTTGGGATGTATGACATAATTTTCCTAGGGCTGGAAACCAGGAAGTAACTGAAGAAATGTAAAAAAAAAGTTTAAAACAAGTAAATATGATATATTTTCCGATCTATTTAATTCTTATGTTAGTAGCACAAAGATTAAAAATGGTCAATGTTAATTAAGAGATTGAAGTTCACCATTAAGGCGGAGTTCCAGTAGTTTTTTAAGTTTATTAAAAGTCAGCGGCTACAAAAAGTGTAGCTGCTGACATTTAATAAACAGACACTTACCTGTCCCACGGTCCAGCCCCGAAGCCTCGCTCCTCTCCCTCTCCTCTCTGTGGCGCTGGCATTGCAAGTGTGGGCATCACAGCTTGTGGCTTTACCAAGTGCGTACTGCGCATGCGCGAGTCGCGCTGCTCCTTCCCAGGAGTCACCTAGGTTGGGAGAGCGGAAGTGGGAGCTGGGTACCTGTCAAAGCTAGGTACCCGCCCCCCCCCCCCAAAAAAAAATGACATGCCAACTGTGGCATGTAAGGGGGCGAGGAGTACTTAAAGTGGAAGTTCCACTTTAAGTATTCATTAATCATAACCCTGTAGGCTATTCTGTGGTTTGGTTGTGGCTGCTGAAACACATTTATACATTTTGATTTAGTGTGAACATACAGAGTTTTATTCTGTAAAGTAATGTACAATCAAAGGTAACTTTGTTTTAAAGGATAAGTTCACCTTTTTGGGAAGAAATTACAACTGCAGGAAAAAAAAATGTGCATTTATTATTTTTCCCCTATGGAGCCTGGAAAGCATTGCACCCGTGATCAGTGGCTCAGGGGTACAATGCCAGACTTGTGCAGGCAAGCTTTCAGCCTGTGCCTTCATACTGACTGTTTACAAACTGCAGGGCTTGTGAATGAACTACGAGGTCGTTCATAAGTGACCTTGCAGTCAATTCAGAACTACAAGCAATCAGCATCAACGGATGATAAGAAGTTCTAATACGTGCATTCACAGGAAACTATGAATGAATGACAGAGCCACCCCTATATACGGTTGAAACACGTAACATGTTTCAAAAGGTGAACTTATCTTTTAATGACTATGATTGGCTGCCAGTTGAGAAGTCAGTGACAGAGTGGTTAGTAAAGATGGGCCGAACACCCCCCTGTTCGGTTCACCCCCCTGTTTTTTTAAAAGATCGTTTTCACAGGAGCAGTGATTTTAATTATGCCTAACCAACTTCAGCCTACGGAAGGATTTGCACCCTTAACCACTTGCCGCCCACCCCGCCATCAAATGACGGCGGGGCGGTGTGGCTCTCGTTCTGCGTGGATGTCATATGACAGCGCCCAGAACAACCAGTCTCGCACGCTTGGACGCGGCACGACCACAATCTCTGTAATCTCGGTATCTCTTTAACCATGTGATCGGCTGTGTCCAATCACAGCCAGTCACATGTAAACACGGAGGTTCCGGTAATCGGCTCTCCTCACCTCACACTGACAGAGTGTGAGGAGAGGAGAGCCAATCAGTAGCATCTCCTCACAGAGGACATCTAGGCATGTAATCAGGGCACTGATAATCAGTGCCCATGATTACAATAAAGCGCCCACCAGTGCCTGCAGTGTGCCCACCAGTGAGTGCTCACCAGTGCCAGCAGTGAGTGCCCACCAGTGCCAGCAAACAGTGCCCACAAGTGTAAGCAATCAGTACCTGTTAGTGATGCCAGTCAGTGCTGGCTATCACTGCTGCCCATCAATACCTATCACTGCTGCCCATCAATGCCACCCATCAATGCCCATCAGTGCTGCCCATCCGTGTCACCTATCTGTGCCTACCAGTGCCTCCTATCTGTGCCCACCAGTGCCACCCACAGTGTCACCCATCAGTGCCCACCAGTGCCCACCAGTGCTGCCTATCAGTGCTCATCAGTGCCACATATCAGTGCCACCTATCAGTGCCCATAAGTGCGGCATATGCATGCCTCCTCATCAGTGCCACCTAATCAGTGCCCATAAGTGCCGCCTCATCCGTGCCCAGGAGTGCCACCTCATCAGTGCCCATCAGTGCAGCCTATCAGTGCCCTTCAGTGCCGCCTATCAGTGCCCATAAGTGCGGCATATGTGTGCCTGTTCATCAGTGCCACCTAATCAGTGCCCATAAGTGCCGCCTCATCCGTGCCCATGACTGCCACCTCATCAGTACCCATCAGTGCCCATCAGTTCCCATCAGTGCTGCCTCATCAACGCCCATCAGTGAAGAAGAGAAATTACTTATTTACAAAATTTACTGACAGAAACTTAGAAAAACTTTTTTCAAAATATTCAGTCTTTTTTTTTTGTTTAGCAAAGTGGTGCCTCTGTAGCATGTATAGAACATGCTGCAGCAAAAATGAAATTTCTAAAAAAAAGAAAACAATTAAATTACATTTCAATTGCCGGAAATACAATACCATTGCGGCAGATAGAAAAATGTTTAAAAAAACGAAGTGGGGGCAGTCCATATCAGACCCTAGGGTCTGGTATTGATTTTAAGGGGAACCCCATGCCAACATTAAAAACAAGAACTACATGGGGTCCCCCCAAAATCCATACCAGTTTCTTATCCGAGCACGCAGCCAGGAAAGGGGGGGCATGAGCAAGTGGCCCTCCTCCTGAAACTATACCAGGCCGCATGCCTTCAGCATGGGGGGGTGGGTGCTTTGGGGCAGTGGCAGAGGGACCTCATCCCCACAACCCTGGCCTGTGGTTGTAGGGGTATGCGGGCAGGGGGCTTATCGGAATCTGGAAGCCCCCTTTAACAAGGTTTAACAAGGGGCCTTCAGATCCCGACCCCCCCCATGTGAATGAGTAAGGGGTACCCATTCACCAAAAAAGTGTCAAAAAGTAATAAAAACACAAAGACAGTTTTTGACAATTCCTTTATTAAAATATAAAAAACTGTGTCCCCCCCACGTAAATCTATCGTCAATCACGACCCCCCGCAACCACCTACCAGGGTTGTGGGAATGAGGCCCTTGTCCCCATAAACATGGATTGTGGGGATGCGCGCCCCATCCCAAAACACCCACCCCTCCATGTTGAGGGAATGTGGCCTGGTATGATTCAGGAGGGGGCCAGGCCGCCTGCTCACCCCCCTTTCCTGCATACTCGAATAAGGGTCTGGTATGGATTCTAGGGGGGACCCCCAGCCTCTGATCATCTCTTGTCCCATAGTCGTAGCATCTCTTTTATTATAAAATAGGATATCCTCCTCCGGCTATATCCTATTTTATACTTCGTTCCACGAATGATGGTGGAGACACTATCAGTCTGGGCACTGGTTTTTCTCAGCTTTCATGTGGGATCCCTGTGAGAGCATTTCTTTTTTCTGTTATAGATCTCTTGTATTATGCCTGTAGTCTCTGATCTGTAGCATCACAATCACTGAATAATGTGTGTGGCCCTTTGCTGGTGTCAGGGGCCACACTTGAGGCTCCCTTTATCAAGAAAGTTAATTACCACTCTGACCTCAGTTGCTGTATATCAGGCAATTAGCATTTTCAAAGGTGCGATTGCTGATCTATATTTAATTTGGTACAGGTTTCTTTTCACTTGGTTACTGAACAGGACTAAAAGATTATTTTGTGTGCAAGGAGCCTGAGTGCAGATTTTCCATGTCTTTAATTATGCATTGGGTGTTAACATAACCTAAAGTAAACACACATAAGTGAATTATTCAGGGGACCTAATGTGCATGGTAAAATTGTTTAAAAAAAAAAAAGCAATTAGAAATGAGAAAAATCCTAGGTGACAGTTTGAACCCTTTACCTGTTTGTCTTTTCTATACATATTTATGTATTTTATATGTATTTATTTTTGCACACAGAGAAATACAAATTATTACATAGAAAATAGATTTGTATCTTGAAATAACTGGAACAAATCCCCCATGACCTAGTTCTTACAAGAAGATTATTCATGTTTTTATGCAAATCCTGTATATTTCTCAAAGTCAGGATGAATCAAGATGTGTGGCATGTTTCAAAGTATTTATTGAGGGTATGAAGCAAGATAGGATTTACATATATGATGATGATTTTCCTCTTAGCATTTTGTTAGTAGAACAGCAATCCCAATGATATTGTAAATTTGGACTTTACTGACCAAGAACCACAGGGCAGCAACAATTTTTCAACCTAAGGGTTTATTTACATGGACACCAAGGCCTGTACTGAATGCAATTTGTATATGTTTTTGTAGCAGAACAGAGCTTCAAATGCGGCAGCTGTGCAGACTTACCTAGACATCCAAGCTTGACAGACATGCGGGATGGCTGTGTGGCCCTGCACAATCCCCCAGAGCTTCTCCCCCTAGTAAGTAACCTTCATTTATATTTCCTGGTGCCTCCATGGCAGCATACATGTGATAGAGCTCCACCTTGACTCCTCCTTCAGGACTAGTGAATAGCATAACTTAAAGGCATAACCCCTCCCAAACATTCTCCTTTTTTCCCCTCATACCTCTGGAATTGATGAAGAGTAGCAGTACATCCATACGTATGCCCTTGGCAGCTTCCGCTGGGTTCAGCCTCTCCTGTGCGCAGTCCCTGTTCTTGAGCCGCTATTAGCGCTGATAAGACTGGGAACCCCTTCTGTGGATCTTTTGGGGTCTCGCAGAGTTTCCTCACAGGAACGCAGTCTGCTGATTTTTCAAGAGTAAAATGAGTGATGGTGGATATGGCAGGAGGATCAGCTTCCTTTCTTCCTCAGTCAGGTCAGGTTTTTTTTTGTCTTCTTTATGTTCTAGAATAAAATCACAAAGTTTTGGTGAAGACAGAGAGCAAAAAAATGTGTCCCCTCTAATGCCCGGTACACACGGTCGGATTTTCCGACGGAAAATGTCCTGTCGGACAATGTTGTGTGAAATTCCAAAATTGTTGTGTGTAGGCTCCATCGAAAATTTTCCATCGGATTTTCCGACTGACTTTTTCCGATCGTGTGTAGCGAATTCCGGCGGACAAAGTGCCACGCATGCTCAGATCACATTACAAGACCAAAGCTATTGGCTACTAGCCTCTACGTAGTCCTGTCGTAGGCAACAAACGTCACCACGTTCAGAATGATCAGATTTTCCGACAACTTTGTCTGACCGTGTGTATGCAACACCAGTGTCGGACAAAATCCGTCGGAAAAAATCCGTGTGTACGGGGCATTAGACTTTTATTACCGATCCGCTCATGCGCGGCTCGGGCGCTCCGTTTTCTCTATTCCTGGCCAGAATCGCGGGTTAGGGGACCATCCGCACCATTTTTTCTCCTCCCCTAGGCACTTAGAGTCCTACCGTGGCCATGGGGTTCCCGTTCCGGCTCCCCACTTGCTGTACTGGTGGTGGGAGAGGGGAAGGGAGTGCCATGTTGTGTATCCGAGGCTCAGTGCGAATGCGCGGCCCCGAATAACACGGCTGAAGACAATATATGTCAAAGCCTTCCGCTCGGCCGCTAGTGCGTCTTCCAGGAGATCTGGGTCTCGAAGATGTCATTGCTCTCCTTCACCCCCATCTCGAGGGTCATGCAAGAAGTGATGGGCATGTGGCGTTGTACCACTGATAAACTGGTCTGTAAGGACTGTCTCAGGGACTACAGAGCCAACTGAGAACTAGAGAGTCGACAATTGGTCAATCTGCTCAAACAGACCATGAAAGATTCTTTCTCAGAACTGGCGGCCATAATTCCCAGCCTTCCGGCTTCTCAGGCTGTTCAGGCACAAGACTTAGACCCCGGCACTCCGGGTCCTTCAATGAGCAGTAACCCGCTACCTACATCAGGAAGCACAGCCAGGCATTCTTCTCCTGAGGATCCTTCTGGGGAGTCTTCAGAGGAAACTGCTTTCAGTTTTATCCTTGGTCCAGTCGTTTTTTGAGGCAGTGAACAAGGTTATTGGTTGGAGGACCCGGAAGAACCATCTCAAAATTCGAAAAAGGAGGTGTCGAGGCGGAGCTCTATCACATGTATGCTGCCATGGATAGGCACCAGAAAAGAAAAATGACGGTAGGTATGATACAATTTTCCGTTTTTTAATCCCCAAGTGAAATACTTTACATTTTTCAATGGTAAACCTCATTTGCCATCTAGTTGCCCACTCAATTCATTTACTGAAACTTATTGTAAGGTTTCTACATCCTGCTGTGATGTTATTTTTGTGTTGTTGGCAAACACTGATATTGAGCCATTTATCCCATCCTCTATATCAGGGGTCCAAACTGGTGGCACTCCAGCTGTTGCGAAACTACAAGTCCCATCATGCCTCTGCCTGTGGGAGTCATGCTTGTAACTGTCAGCCTTGCAATGCCTCATGGGACTTGTAGTTTCGCAACAGCTGGAGGGCCGCCAGTTTAAGACCCCTGCTCTATATCATTTATAACTAAATTAAACAGAATTGGTCCCAGGACAGAGCCTTTGGGTACCCCACTTACCACTCTAGACCATTCTGAGCACACATTATTTAACACCACCCTTTGGAAGCACCCTGGACACGCCCCTGTAGCCAGTTTTCTATCCAAGAGCAAACCCTATGGTCCATGCCTACAGACCTCAGTTTATAGATTAAGCATTTGTGGGGGACTGTATCAAATGCTTTTGCAAAATCCAGACACACCACATCCACAGGTCTACTTTTGTCCAGGTGGCAGCTCACTTCCTCATAGAAGTTTAACAGGTTGGTTTGGCAAGAACGACCTTTCGTAAACCCAGGCTGAGTACTAATGGCGGAACGCCATTACTACCTGAGGCTGGGTTTATAGCCAATTGCGCTGTGTGGTCCCCTGTAATAAGGGACCACCAAGTTCTGTTAAGCCGCAGTGTGTTCATGTGTTGGAGGTTTCTCACTTATCAGTGTGTGTGGAAGTCACTTTATTTGGCATCACGGACTTTGAAGGACTTACGTATTTTGGATTTTTCATTTTCATATCTTTTTATTATTATTTTTTTATTCTTTTCACATATTTTTTCCAAATTTTGCTATATTATGTTTTCAATACCTATATATCACCATTATATGTTTTTATTGGTAACTGTGGTTACTTCTCATTACGTCACTGTATTTATTTGATAACACTGTGGTCATTCATATGTGTTATATATTATTTTTTATATACATCACTAGATTGATATACAAGTCACACGTATAGCCTAGGTTTGGCTATATATACTGTGTCGTCACTAATTCAGCGCAGCTTCCTTTTTTTGCTGTCACTAATAGTACAGTCGTGGTTGTTATACCCTTCCTTTTCTGTGTAAAACTGAGGAGAAGAAAGCATATAGTACAGTTGCCTTCTCTTTGTCATGTGTAACCAAGTTCCCCCCATCCCCCTTTATGGGGCCAATGTCCTCTGACCTCACTCTTTTACTGTTTATATATTTAACAAATTTCTTATGATTTTTTTTACTCTCCTCTGCTATGTGTCTCTCGTGCTCTATCTTAACCACCCTGATTACGTTCTTACACTTCTTGTTGCATTCCTTGTATTGTTGGAATGTTGCTGCTTTATATTTTTTAAAGGCCATTTTTTGGTCTTTAATAAGACTTTTTAGGTTACAGTTTAGCCACCCATGTTTCACCTTTGTTCTTCTATATTTATTGCCCATTGGAATGCACTAGTAATTTCCCACTTGCTTCTTGCCTTTTTGAAGCTCCACCCACACGGATTCCACCTCCCCTTGCCCCACCCCTGAGGTCATTCCTCCCTCCACCTGTATATCGTTCTTATATCTTATATATATCGATATATAGGCACACCCCTCCCCCTCTTCTGCCTTCCCTGTCCCTCCAATACAAAGAATACCCCTGGATATTTTCCAGCCAGTCATGAGAGCTGTCAAACCAAGTTTCTGTTTTTCCCACAAAATCCACATCCTCCTTGTGTAGCAGTAGCTCTAGTTTCTCCATTTTATTAGCTAGGCTCCTGGCATTTGTGAACATGCCACTCAGTTTTGTATGGGTGCATATTATTTTCTTATTTTTTTCTAAGGCTGTGATTTTTATCTGTTCACTCATTCACCATGGGCATAGATGTTGAGGGTATAATATCACTATTACCCTCTGTCCTACGCCCAAGGCTGGCTCTCTGTTCTTCTAAACCCTCCCCTCCAACAACTTAAAAGCTCCTTCAACTTCTTGGCCATCTTTTTTCTCAATAGAGCTGCCCCCCCCCCCCCCATTAAGGTACAGCCTGTCCCTACTAAAGAGTTGGCAACTGACTGAAAAGTCAGCCCAGTTCTCCAGGAACCTGAATCCCTCCTTCCTACACCAGCTCCTATTGATCTGCTCTTATATGGAATGCATCACCTTTTCTCTTCGCGGCAAGGCTCCACAGACAGGAGTATAGAAAGAAAGAACGTTCCAATAGTATAAAATCTTTGGGTTGGTTTATTTTAAGGGTTACAATTATAATATTAATATCTGAAGGACCCCTTTGGTGACTCTGATCATTGCCTATACCTTGTTCTTCAACGCATTATGACCAGCTTCATCAGGAATGTTCACACGTTCTTTGAAGTGGAAGCAGGGGGTTTCCCCCCCCTAAAATTATGGTTGCTATCCTTGCCCCTAAATATAAATCCACTCACCACACGAGGACCCTCTAATGGACATTATGTGGTGGACAAGGACAGCAAAGGATTCTCCTCTTCTTGCTGGTTGCAAAGTCTTTTTATTGAAGCATCATTACAATGCTCCTTTCTGGTTATATCTATCTTGGTTGCAAATTTCAGGGATATGATGCAAAAACAGGCTAAGCCAGTTTTATGTAATTTTTCTTCAATTTTGGCCATGTAGCCATATTTGGACAATGATGTCACAAGCATCCACACCCCTTTGGACCGAGCCCAGCCCATCCTTGGTTTCTAATCTAAGTTCCCCCACTATGGAACATAATTTAGAGTAGGGTTGCACTGATACCGATCGGTGCCGATACCAAGCATTGCACGAGTATTGGAACTCGTGCAAATGCTCTGATGCTTAATGCTATGATGCTTAATGTGATGCTTAATGTGATACCTGTTGTATCGGACCAGGCATCCTTAGTGTAGCGGGGGGGGGGGGCAGGCAGCCTCATAGGTGATCAATGTGGCGGGGGCAGTTACAAGCCGTTTCTCCCCCTCTCCATCCAGCTGACAGACGCTTCTCCCCTCTCACTCCAGCGGCTGTCAGCTTCTTTATCCTCCCACTGCCGCACAGATTACCCCCCGACTGTCCCCCTGTGTCCTTCTTCTGCTCCCCGGGTTCTCCTCTGGCTTCAGGTGTTCTCCCTCCCTCCAATACCATCCTCCTTTCCTCTGGTGTCGTCTTCCCTCTCTCCGTGTCCTCCTCCGGTCCCCCTTTATGCTCCGCATGTCCTCCATTGGCCCCCCTCCCAGATCTGTCAGGATGGAGAGCGGAAAGAGCTGGTAAATATGTAATTTGCTGGCTCCTTCCTTCTCCAAATGCACAGAGTCAGTGATCACTGACTGTCCATTCATAACTGAGCATTGTAAACTGTGTTTATGATGCTACAGCTTATGAATGGACAGGAGCCTCTGTTTCCTGTCCATTCATCTTCAGTGCAGCTGAGGCTACAAAGAAAGGAACTAGGGTATCTGTGTCCTTATTCCCTTTCCTTGTCTCAAAGGGGAGATGCCAGGGGTCTGTTTAGACAACTGATATCTCACCAAAGCCCCCCCCCCCCCCAACAGGGCTGATAAATCAAAAAAAAAAAAAGAGCGAATAATAAATAATTAAAGCAGAGTTCCGCCGAAAAAAAATAAAAAAAGTCAGCAGCTACAAAAAATGTAGCTGCTGACTTTTAATAATCAGACACTTACCTGTTCTAAGGTGCATCGATGCAGGCGTACAAAGCCTCACTACTCTCCCCCTCCTCTCCACAGCGCCAGCATTCTTAAGCCCCATACACACGGTCGGACAATCCGCGGACCAGGTCCGTCGGACCATGTCCGTCATACTTTGTCCGATGTTGGTTTTGCATACACACGGTCGGACAAAGTTGTCGGAAAATCCGATCATTCTGAACGTGGTGACGTTTGTTGCCTACGACGGGACTACGTAGAGGCTAGTAGCCAATAGCTTTGGTCTTGTAATGTGATCTGAGCATGCGTGGCACTTTGTCCGGTCGGACAACCGTACACACGATCGGATTTGGTGTGATCGGACCGTGTTGACGGCAAAGATTTCCAGCAGGAGATAAGACTTTGTCCGTCGGTCAAACCGACGAACACTGTCCGATGGTGCATACACACGGTCTGATTTTTCAACAACCTTGTCCGATCGGACAGAATCCATGAAAAAGTCCGACCGTGTGTATGGGGCTTTATTGTGGACGCCCTGCTGTGGCTTTACAGCCGGGCACGCACTGTGCACACGCGAGCCACGCTGCACGCTGTAAATGGCTGGGCAATCTTCTCGGACCTGTGACGTGTCCCAGAAGATTGCAGGGAGAGAGGAGGAGAGGTAATCTTTTTCATCTTGGGTCTTGAGTGCTCGTGCGCCATTGTGCTGTATGACCACAGTTGTCACAATATTAACTGAACAATAAATATGCAGTATAACATAAAAGTTCTTTCTAAAATTAACATTTCCTGCATAAAGCCAACTTTAGGAAACATAACAAATATGAATGACAGAAGCTTTGAAAATCATTACTGTTTATTCTGTTTTGTTCTTCTAACTTTTTCAATTTTTAACAAATGCAAATGCATCCCTTGCTATAAAATAAGATATGGAAAGCAAAGCATGATTCATCCTAGCAGAACTTTGTTGTACTAAACGGAGCGCAGAAATATTGGTAAACTAAGATTTGCAGTCAGACTTTTGATTTATAGCTAACCTCTAAATGACTTTGTCTCCGGATTGTTCGCATCTCTCCAGATGTCAGATTTATTGCTCGCAGACTACTGACAGGCAATGGAGTGAAAAATCCCTACAGTTTTGCAGACATTGACCCATATGCTGCTGCATGAAGGGTCTTATAATTAGTAACCTCACCACAGTGCTAAGGAGCGCATCTGCCATTCATGTCATTTTTTGCTCATATAGAAACACTCTTACTCCTAATTCAAAGCCATATTTTCATTTCTGAGTTTACATAATACATGTTTTATGGACCTTATCACATTTATTGCTAAAAATATATGTTCAAATAGATTAATTCCCTCTTCCCTCTGGCTTTTGGGAATGATAGACAAAACAAGGTCTTTACTTAAAGCTGAAGTTTAATCTGCTTATATTTTGCTTTCCCAGGTCCGTCTTATATTTCCCCTTTCATCAACATGCTGATTCAATTTTTGAAAATAAAACCTTTCTGCTTTCATTGCAAACCTTATTTTAGACCCATCATCACTAGCTCTATTTGGTTAAGGCTCCATGCACACTGAAGCTCATAAACGGCCTTTTTTGTGCGTTTTTTTTTTTTTAACAGCCCATAAACTCCCCTCTATGTTATCCTATCTTAGAATTACCAAATCTTAGTTTACCAATATTTCTGCGCTCCGTTTAGTACAACAAAGTTCAGTGGTCAGTTTACAGAGGGAGGGGGAGAAACTGGCAGGATCAGCCAGGTTTTTTTAGGTGTTACAGGGGGCCATACTGTGTCATAGAACATGCTTTAAAGGAGCAGGATCCATTTTTTTTTTTTGTTGGGTTAACAAACGCTTTATACATGTATTGCAATACAGTATGTGTGAACTAAAAATCTTTGTTTTGTATTGCCCCCAGAGCCCCCATAACAAGCAACTTGCTGTGGTGGGTATTCGGTGGGAGACAGAGCACAGAGAAGATAAGTATAACATATTTTTATATCTTAAAACAAAACTAACACAAGCACTTTAACATAAAAATAAAAGAGATGCTCTTCTGACAGACAAATCTACCGCTTCCAGGGACCTTATTAGCTGACACACGTCTCTGCTTCCTGTAACTGCTGTAGAGCACAGGCAGGGACATTTTTCTAGAGCAGACAGAATTTCGAGCATGGCAACCATACAGCTTATATCTTTCATTTGGCTTGAAGTGGAACTAAACCCTCCTCTCCTTTTCAGCCAAGGAAGCTGCCATCTTAACCTCTGTTTGATCTGCAACACTCATGGTGCTGCACATGTGATCAGTTATGACACCAGCCATTTGATGGCTTGACAGTTTGGATGAGAGCACAAGCATATGTGACTGTTAGCATTCCTGACATGCTGGGAACGTAACTGTTTTTTGAAATCTTTAATTTGATAGGTTTGATTAAGATAGATTGTTGAGCTAGAAATTGATTGGTTGCCATGCACGGCTGCTGCAGATTCTGTCTGCTCCTGTTTTGAAAATTCCCCCCTAGTGCAGTCAGAGCCTACAGTTGTTCATAGAGGCAGTCATGCAATTATCTATTCAGTAGAAATGTTGAAGACCAACTTCTCAAGAAAGGGCTATTATTTTTGTGTTTTTCTAGCAGTAGCACATAAAGCAACTGCAGAATACCAAACAGGTGGCTACCGTTTCACATCGATTGTCAACTTTATAGAGTTTTATTCACATTGCATGCATTACATACATAAAATAAAATCTTAGGTGTATTGTGAATCTCTAGAGGTTACTGACATGTTAATGAAATTCTTGTTGTAGGTTAGGTTTGAAATTTGACTTGTCAGAATTCTGGTAAAAACAGTGAGCCAATCACACAAGCAGGAAATTAGATTAACGGGGACTTTCTGTAAAACAACAGTGTACGAAATGCTTACAGATTAAGCTTTTGCAAGGAAGTGATATTTGAATTGTTAGCTTTAGAAAATTACATCAGCTGCAGAGGGAACTAGAAAGATAATATTTTAAAACATTACATTTAGAAAATGGCTTTTTATGCTTTTTATGCAATTATATGTTATATACATTTTTTTCTTTAGAGAAAATTGAGTTTTTCTGTAATGCTTGGATCACATAACATTTAAAACCTAGCCACAAATATTTTTCAAAGTTATAATATATTGTATATGCCTTTGTTTGTATGTTATGCTATTAAATAAAAACAAAATCACTGCAAAAAAAAATAAAAAAATCTTCAACTGTTTAATGTGACTATCTTTTGGGGAGAGCTTTTGAGAATGATGGTATAAAAGCAAAAGGTATGAGCAATGTCATTAGTGACAGAAATGTACACTTTAACAACCACCCTGCATTCTGATTAATTTATCTTTTTTGTGGTACAGTTCTGCAGCTCATTTTCCTACCACTTACTTCCTTTGAAATATGTGAAAATAATATTGTCACATACCTGATAGGAGACTAATATGACAAGGTTGGCCTCTCTTATATCTCCAGCCCTGGCCCCACTGAGAGGGGAACAGAGGGTACCGAGGGACAGGAGGAACACGAGTGCCAGCAGGTGTTTATAGGAGAACTTGCAGCTGGAGTAGGAGATCCTGGGATGCAGGTGGGCCATCAGGACAGAAACAGTAGCTTAGCTCAGGAAACCAGCCGAGATTAAAGGGGCACTCCACTTATGCTGCAGGTTCAAGACCTGTGGCTTGTCAGAACTCTTAGCGAAGAGCAGGTGCAGTAGACATCTAGGCAAGCACTTGAGCAGGAAGAAATCAGGATCAGAGGTAGAAGCGTGGTCACAGGAATAGCCAGGGTCATCAACAGTTGAGCAGTGAGGTACCGAGTCATAAGCAGAGCCGAAGTCAGGAACAGGGCCGGGGGCATGAATGAAGCGAGAAATCAGAAGCAGGATCCAAGATCAGGTCAGGGCCATGCCAGGTCAGCAACGAGGGAAACACACAGGAAGAACACAGGATGCAGGGACCAGCTGAAAGGCCAGCCAGCACTTTTTTAAACTCTTTTTATTGGAGTTTTTGATTTTAATACAAAAACAGAGCAGAAGCACAATTTGGCGACCACACAACAAAAGTCATGGTAAAATTAAGGCCACGCAGGGCCGTACAGCCGAACAGTTAGACCGCTATCTATGATAATTGAGACCAACTATCTAACTAGTTAGAAAAAAAAAAATTAACCCCCCCAACCCATCTCCCTAAGGCCTTTTGACCCATTGCTTCAAAAAAATAGACCATCCCTCAAAACATCAGGATTTAAGGAATAGAAACGTAAATCAACTTCAAATTCCTAAACATACGGGCTAACAAATATATAGGATTAGACAACTCTAAACCCTTCTTTGAAACATTTACCCCGTGGTGGAAGACGAATCCAGCCATGCCTGCCAAACTTTGTTAAATTTCTTCTCACATCCCCTCGAGAGGTATGTGGCTTTTGTAAAATGGGATCATGGAGTTGACTAGGCCCTTCCAGAAAGGTACTGTCGGAGCAGCAGGTTCTTTCCAGTGTAAAAGAATGGCCTTGCGTGCACAAAACTGTAAAATATTAAGCTCTATGGGCATTGGACCATTGCTTCCACCAATCCTAAGAAACATACTGAGACTGACATGGTGATCTGTGTGGCAAGCACCTCTGCTATGCAATCTATAACAGCTGACCAAAAAGATTGGATTAGCTGACATTTCCAGAAAACTTGGTCGAAATTGACAGGGGAATACACGCACCGCCGGCCGAGCTGGGGCAAAATAGATTCTGTGGAGAAATGAACGAATCTATCCCTAGATGAAAGTAGGTGCTTAAATGGGTGGTCCCACATGTCATCCCAGTCCTCCATCTCGGTGTCTGGAACCTCTACTCTCCATCTCTCCCCACATTGGATTACCATGAAGTCCTAAACATTTCTTTGTAAGCTGAGGACAAGGTTTTTGAAAAGGAGTCATCAAGCAGCAAACTTTATAAGACTAAAGGCTGAGCCTTCGATGGTGAAGGTATGAAACTGTGAGTGATAAGTGAGTTAGTGGTGATGCCCACAGCCATGGATCTGGCAGCAGTCCAAAGAAATGTGGAAGACAGGGGTTCATCCAGAGCAGGGAAGAGGGCGCAATCCCTGACAGGTTGGGTTGCATTCATTTTTGGGAGATTTCCCACTCTTTAATGGTGGCTTTCATAGATTGTGTCAACGGAAGGGTAGATTTAGTCCCTCTAAACAGAGCCAAGCGCCGACTTTCCTAAGAGCCCACGATCACTACCTCCAATACCGTGGCAGAGCCCCCATTATCCTCCAGGAGCCAAAAACGGGCAAACACCATCTGGCCCGTGAGATAATATTTTTGCCAATTAGGTGATGCTAGCCCTCCCTGACCCCAGGGCTCCTGTAACACCTTTTATTATTATTATTATTTAGGATTTATATAGCGCCAACAGTTTGCGCAGTGCTTTACAATGTAAAGTTAGACAATACACCAACAGTGCAATTCAAAACAAGAGGGTTAGAGGAGCCCTGCTCCTGCGAGCTTACAAAGTAAGAGGTAGAGGCTGGTGAAATAAGAGGTAGGGACTGTGAGGGATGAACTGATGAGGGGAGTAGAAGATTTGGTTGTTAGCTGGAGGCAGGATAGGCATCCCAAAGAGATGAGTTTTCAGGGATCGCCTAAAAGTCGACATAGTAGGATATAAACTTACAGATTGTGGTAGTGAGTTTCAGAGGATGGGAGAGGCTCTGGAGAAGTCCTGGAGACAAGCATGAGAGGAGGAGACAAGGGAGCTAGATTAGAAGGTCTTGGGAGGAGCCGAGAGGACGGTTTGGGTGATATTTAGAGATAAAATTGGTGATGTAGCTCGGGGGCAGAATTGAAAATGGCTTTGTACTTTATTGTTAGTGTTCTGAATTTTTTTCATTGGGCAATGGGAAGCCAGTGGAGGGATTGGCAGAGAGGAGTGGCGGACACTGAATGGTTGGTAAGGTGGATGAGTTTGGCAGCGGCATTCATTATAGACTGAAGAGGGGATAGCATGCGGAGAGGTAGGCCAATGTGGATAACAGGAGATAACAAGGGAGTGAATAAGTTGCTTAGTGGTGTCAAAGGTTAGAAAGGGATGTATTTGGGAGATGTTTCAGAGGGGAAGTCTGGATGATTTGGATAGTGATTGGATTTTGGGCTGAAAGGACAGGTCAGAGTCTAGGATTACACCTAGTACCTTGGCATGAGGGGAGGGACTGATGGTTGTATTATTGATCTTGATGGAGAAGTCGGGGGGCACGGGCTGGAGGAAAAGTTATGAGCTTGGTTTTAGAAAGATAGAGTTTCAGGAAGTGGTGTGACATCCATGTTGATATGTCAGTTAGTAAGTTAGTAATGCGAGAGGAGACTGAAGGAGTGAGGTGCGGAGTAGAGAGATAGATTTGTGTGTCATCAGCTTAGAGGTGGTATTGGAAGCCATGGGAGTTTATTAACAGATCAAGGGAGGAGGTATAAATGGAGAAGAGAAGGGGTCCAAGGACAAAACCTTGAGGTACCCCTACAGAAAGAGGAAGTGTAGAGGAGGAAACAGAGTTATAGGTCACACTAAAGGAGTGATGTGATAGGTAGGAGGAGAGCCAGGAGAGAGCAGAGTCTTGAAGGCCAAGAGAGTGGAGTTTTTTGAGAAGGAGGATGGTCAACAGTATCAAAGGTTGCAGATAGGTTGAGTAGTATGAATATGGAATAGTGAAAGATGATGATTTTGCGCTAAAGTGCATCAGGCAATTAAAGTGTATAAGTGAATGCCCCCCTGTGATCATGGTGACCTCAATCACACCCTCTCCTGAGGTAGCTCTGCTATCTTTGCTCCCGGGATCGCTTAAATCGGTCAAAAAAGACATTTTGCGTCACTTTTTGGCGGCTGCTAGGACGGTTCTGCCCAGACACTGGAAGTCGACAGGCATGCCTTCCCTGGGGGACTGGGCAATTGAAGTGGATCAAATCAATAGGTTGGAACGAATGTTGGCGCAGGAAACGGGTAAAGAGGAACAATTCTCCAAGACCTGGACATCGTGGTCTACGTTTCGATACTCCTCAGAATTTATTCCATGGGCCACAGAGGACCCTACCGACGCACCTGTGTAACCAGAGTGGAATGCCTCTAAATTTCTACATTCCTCAATGCCTTGACCCCTCTATCCCTACTCTTTCTATCTTTTTCTCCTTTCCCTTGTAAATGTTACAGGATTACCCGACCACCTAATTCACATCCCTAATCTCACCAGACCGGAAAGGTGGCACGCACAGAGCTTCCCCCGCAGTGAGAACGCGCTCAACATAGTAACAAATGCCCTAACCTACCTGTATTGAGTGGGCACCACTCAATGAGCAGATAGTGGTGCCCACACTCCCTGATTACATCCAGATTAGACACTGTAGGTTTACAGGCATATTTATCTCACTACATCAAGTGAAGCTACTATACTTCCTAAACCATGAGACGATACGACACCAAAGTTGCAAAGTTGTATGTATCTTTATATATATTTATATATATGTTTATGTGTTCCTGAAGACATGTATGTCTAATGTATACCTTTTTCTACTGCTGTTTTTCTATCTCAATAAAATAAGATTGAATTAAAAGTGTATAAGTGACTTCCCCTGATGAAGTCACAAGGTCACGTGACGCAACGCGTAGGGATTGGCCGGACGTAGGATACCGGAAGTGCTGTCAAACGGACACCACAACCATATCTTTCTGGCTGCTTGTACTAGATTTGAATGTAAGCATTTATTTTTTGAATAAAAAGTTGTGATTTTTTGGCATACTTCACGATTGGGTCCCCCTCTTTCTTCTTTTTGTCTCTGCCCTCACCCCTACCATTATTTGGGAGTGAGTCATTGCTGCAGGGACCGCAGCTAGTACTGCAAACTAACAAGTGGAGGGCTATCCCTGGGTCCACAACTTTGAGGAAGAGGAAACTCTGTGTATGGAATTGATTGAATACACAGAAAACCTGATTGGGAGGCATTTAAGGAGGAATCCGGAATTAGAGCTGATTATCCATACTGGCTTTGATGCGCATTTTGATCGTTTGAGAGGTGAGAGGCTAGTGAGCACCATCTAGGATTAGGTCCTCACCACCCAACACCCCCCACTTTTTGAAGAGAGGCTAAATTACCACTTCTAAGGATAGAAGAGACTATGAGAGTTTTATGCTAAGGGGGTCACCACCATCATGTTCCTTCAGATTTAAATTCTCTGGTGGACTCAATTTTAAATAATTATTTATTTATTTATTTATTTCACTATACTGTGGTTCTTATTGTGCATGTGTTTATTTTTACAATATTTTCACATATTTATGTATTTTGGATTGCATTTGTTTTATTCACTGTTGCGAGTTTAGCACTTGCTGCACTTTTTTAGTCATATTTTTATGTGATTGATTATTACTACGTTTAGCACATGATATTTATATATATTTATTGTATGTGATTCACAAATATCACGTTTAGTGTAGATTTACGTTTTGAGTCTTATTGTGACCATTAACTTATCATACACATTTGTTTGTACACATGATCACTTATACACTTTTATTGCCTGATGCACTTTAGCGCAAAATCATCATCTTTCATTTTTCTTGTACGGGTTTGTGTTTACTCTTAGATTTTGCAGCTTTATTTAGGAATTTTTTTCCACACACAGCATCAGTGTTTACACTTATTTTGTTTTTTGTTTTTTGCTCACTCACTCATTCATTCTATGTAAATATAGTTTCTAGTTCATTAAAACAGCGCGAAGGACACCTACACTTAATATGGAATAGTGGCCATTGGTTTTAGAAGTTAGTAGGTCATTAGTGAGTTTCAGTAGGGCAGTTTCAGAGGAGTGTAGCAAGTGAAAGCCAGACTGTAAGGGGTCAAGAAGGTTGTTGTCAGTGAGGTAGGAGCTAAGACGTTTGTAGACTAAGCGTTCTAAAAGTTTTGACTCAAACGGAAGTTGTTCAGGCTAGTGGGATCCAGAGAGGGCTTTTTAAGTATGGGGGTGATTTTAGAGGGTATGTTTTAGAGGGGAGGAGAAGGTGCCAGTAGAGAGGGAGAGATTGAAGATGTGAGTGAGGGGAGCATAAGATAGAAGAAGAGGGTGACCGTAGTAGATGTGAGGGAATAGGATCCAGGGGACAGGTGGTAAGGCGGGCTTCTGAGAAAACTTTAGAAACCTCTTCGGTACTAGCAAGATCAAAAGAGGAATGTGTTGAGAGTGGATTTGTACAGGGTATGTTAAGTGGGTTAGATGTCTGTGCAGTGGAGATGTCCCTACGAATTGCTTCAATCTTGTTTTTGAAGTGATTGGAAATCTCGTCACCAATGAGTGAGTTACTGGGTGGAGATGCTGGTGGAGAAAGTAGAGAGTTAAAAGTAGAGAAGAGACGCTGAGGACTGGAGGACAGAGTATTAATTAGGGTGACAAAGTAGGTTTGTCTGGCTGCATGGAGGGAGAAATTGTATTTTAAGAAGGCAGATTTACAGTATATTGGGTGAATGCATGCTGGGAGTTGGTTTTACGCCACGCTCACTTCAGTGCTCCGCTATGTCTCTTAAGGTTTCTGGTGTTGTCAGTCTGCCAAGGTTGTAATAGTCGGGCCTGACATTTTGTGCAGTGAGAGGAGCAAGAGAGTCAAGTAAGGATGAAAGTGAACTGTTGTAGATAGAGGTGGCCAGGTTGGGTCAAGACAGGGTGAGATTTTGTCATATATGTGATCAGTTGCAGAGTACAAAAGAGAAGGAATAAAGTGACACAGGTTTCTGTGGGTAATTGTTTTCTGCTTGGTGGTTGGATACAAGCACATTTTGAAAGTGATGAGGTTGTGGTCAGAGAGAGGAAAGGGGGTGTTGTTAAGGTTGCAGGGGGTGCAAAGATGGGAGAAAACAAAGGTCAAGGGTATTACCATCAGAGTGAGTGGGGGACTGTGTCCATTGTGTCAAAGGATGAGGTTGAGTTGAAAAGTTGAGATGCAGCTGGGCTGTTAACATTGGCGGGATGCTGAAATCACCAAGGATAATAGTGGGTAGGTGAGGACCAGTCAGCACTTAAGCATGAACAGAAGCATCCTTGCCTGTCTGGCACCAGGATTCCTTTGGACACATGTACAGCATGCAAATTGGTAATTTCTATCTTTCCCATAGGTAGACATGTGGTAGACAAACATGAGTATAAAGTCCCTAAAGTCAAAGTCACATCACTTGACCCGGTACATATTCCCACAAGGGGAGGTGATTGTAATAAAATGTTATTGCAGCTTGAACAGAGGTGGATCTTTCATCTACAGACCACCCTTCATCCTGGCTGAATGAATCCATCTCATATTGTCCTTTCTTGAAAGGATTCTCCTCAGGGAAAACAAACTAATATGCCAGGTTTTCGATAAAACAATTTTCAAAAAACAAGTAGGCATTTTTTTTCTCTTCTTGCACTAAAAGGCACACATAGCCATTTCTATATTAATCTAGCAATAGTGAGTAATTAATAACAATAAAATACATCTATGCATTTATTTGAAGCTTATCTCTTTAAATGAAAAATAATTCATATGTAATACACAGAAATGATAAGATGAAAGTCTTTATTCATGTATTCATCTACAAAGGAATTCTATACACATATGTAAATATTGTTTATGCAACACAATGAAAAAAAAGTTTTCCCCTTTTTTTTTGTGTCCCCCTGCAGGTCTCTCTGGGTGGTTTCCTGTTACAGGGGTTGCGGAGGTGGTTCGAATCGATTTATTGCCTCCTGGCGCGGAAGGGGGAGTTAGGTCCTTATGGTCTGTTCCTCCCATTTGCTCTCCAGCGTCAACTGAGGATCCCCTACCGCGTTAGCAGCGTCCCATGGCCGACTCCAGAACCCCGGTGTTGTCTTGTGATGCACGTGCAGCCACTTCCGGGTGGCGGCGCGCATGACGTCACAATGTCGGACAGGTTGCCATGGATGGTGACACTATAGGATTGCATGAATTTTAAAAATGCCTTAATGACAATCAGTTACATTTGCATTTTTCAATTGAGCATGATGCTTTCGGTATCAACTTTTTAGACATCACCCTAAAGAGCGATCCAACTACGGGTGATGTTTCAACATGCACCTATAGGAAACCATGCTCTGGTAACACTACACTTTTTGCAGCCAGTTGTCATCTATCCCACACCATCATTGCCATCCATTATGGGGAGTTTATTCAAGCCAAACAAAACTGTTCAACAGAATCAGCCTTTGAGCTGGAATGCAAGGTCATTCATCAGCGCTGATTGGACCCGGGTTATAATGAATCTGTTATACACCAAGGACTAGAAAGGGTTGTGATAATGGACAGAGAGGAATTACTGTCAGATAAGCCTAAAACCAAGAGAGAGTATAAAAATAAGAATAAACCTTATAAACCTTACAACTCTAGAAATAGAAGAATGGGCAAACCTATTACATTTGTAAGTACATTTTCCCAAGAATATCATCAAATAGTCAGAATAATAAAAAAAAAAATTGCCAATACTATATACAAATAAAGATTTAAATGGGATATTAAATGGGATATTGCAAGCAGGTTGCCATTTTTCTAGCCGAAGTGCGCCCACATTAGGGACTGCACTATCACCTAGTCTTTCCTCATCTAAACAATGCCAACCCACCTGGCTCTCCTATCCTGGAAGTTACCTTGTAATACAAAAACCCGTAGGTACTGTAATTTGTGTCTTTTGGGTAAACTGTTTGTTGCGACAGCCACAGATGAAGAGTTCATTCATTATACAGCAATACATCAACTGTGGCACAAACTATGTAATTTACCTGATCACCTGTATTTCATGCAGCCTCCAATATGTAGGTTGCACCACATGTCCTTTGAGAGCCCATATAGGGGAACATTACTGTAACACAAATAACCCAAATGCTAATAATATTTTCAATGCAACACGTCACTTTAGAGAATGTCATCAGGGCGATCTTTCCTCATTTTGCTTCAGAGGAATAGAACGGTTGTCTCACTCGCCCTGAGGAGGTGACAGGACGAGAAGGCTACTAGGGAGAGAAGCGTGGTGGATTTTTAGATTTAAAAACTAGATCGCCTCAGGGGTTAAACCTGAGGTGGGATCTGGACTTGCACTTACATTAAAAATGCCTCTCCCCAGAGCCTCCTCTCTCTCTTTTCCTTTCTGTTATTTTTTTTTCACATACCTGGATTATTATTTTCATCTTTTTTATTTAATGTTTTTTTAATTTTATGGTGTGCTTTCTTATGCATATGTCTTTACTTGTATGAATGTATGCACATGTGTGTACATGCGTGTGTGTACATACATGTGCATATTGTCACTAAAAGGTGTGTGAAAATGAGTGGCATACACATGGATCACCCTATATGTATTGCAGCTGATTCTCTTTTTTGGATAAATGCCTGCGGTCAATTAAGACACTCAATGGGTAGAGCCTGTGATCTTTAGAGCTACTATTTATTTCAAAGTTTTATGTCTGTAATGTGGTTATGACTAAGGCCTTATAGGCTGAAACGCGTCAATTGACTTAATCTGCGTTTGTTCACTGTGGTTATTCAATAAAAAGAAGGCATTTTAAGAGCAACAACCAGAGTGCGGATCATTTTTTCTGCATTAATCTACTCAGCCCGCGACTGTGGAGCGAACACCTGGGAGATCTGCTATCTATGTGGTGTATGGGTAGTAGCACTGACTTTTCTGTTTATGGGTTGCCATGGAGTCGGCAGGCTCGGCCAGGAATCTCCCGGAATGCCGAGGAGGCCACACAGCTGGCCTTTGGTGCAATCATCGTGGTCGGGGGGTGTGCAACAAAGGGGGAGGGAGATGACACATTGGTGTGCCTGCAATTACCTAGATGACACACACAGGTGATACAGGTTAGAACAATCAGCAGGTCTCCATTTTAAATAGCATTCAGTTCACATTTTACTCTCATGCTAACTGACCATATTGGATAGCTGCAGCAGGACAGGATTGAGTGGTGACCGAAGGTCCCTAGTAAGTATCTATCTACCAACTTCTTTCTACACATACATCACTGTAGTTTGCCTGCTGGCATCTAAGGCACGATACAGTTGTCTCTGCTTTTTTTACTTACATATATATTTTTTATAGTCATTGTTAATACAAATATCTCTTCCAATGCAGCACAATCTGGTGATACCACATTGAGGAACTATTGACATCACTAACTTTCTGAAGACTACATGGCTCACTGGTTAACCTGTGATACGAGTCCTATAAGCTATAGCAAATAGCAGATACATTAACAAACCGTTTTTGGGGATTTACATGTATGAAAGTAAGGTAATATTTGGAATGTTTTAATACATTTCCATTTCCTCTCTATATGTGTTGTGGATATCCAATGGTGAGGTATATATATATATATATATATATATATATATATATATATATATATATATACACATGTGGAGGCATTGATGTAACCTCCAATATCTGAGTAGAACCTTGATAATATATATATTCTGCAGCAATTTAATTTTAATATACTAGTACATACACTATCACCATTGGTTATTGTATAACTGTCCATTGGGTAAACCACAAAAATACACAAAGAATTCATTCTAGCTGCACTACGTTTATTCTTTATCATTATACATATTGCAGACGCACCTGTGCCCCCTCCTGTCCTTGCACACCTAACAAGTGTGACCTTTTGCAGGCAAAATTGCATTCCTCTTCTGCTCCTCTGATGGGTGACCACCCTCAGAATATCCTGTTTTGCCTGTTTTTACCTGCTCTGGCTACACATGATTATTTCTATTAAAGGTAGGACTTTCTGTTTAATAGAAAGAATCATGTGTAGCCATAGCAGGTAAAAACATCAAAACATTTCATTTTTGGATACATGTATACACAGGTTTGTCCTTCTCTATATGACAATGTTAATATTATGTGCTGATATGTTTCACAATTCAGATGTCCACATCCCCCTGAGGAAGATCGTAAAAAAGACATGAACGCGTTGAGGTATCTGTAAGCAGTAAAATCCATAGAGATATACATTTCTTGTGTACTGTTTATTGCTAGTGTCCATCTGGACATTTACATTTACTATGTTTGGGAATTATGTATCATGTTGTTGTTGTTATTGCTGTTTTTAATTGATCGTATATATTAATTGCAATAATAAATAATTTTTTACAATAGAAAGTACACAATTCTCTTTTTGAAGCTGCGCAAAAGCCTTTGGGAGTTATTTTTCTTCTTTCACATTTAATGATTCATAAACTTTTTTTTATACCTTTATATAGATGAATTGGTGGCTTTATGCATTGATTGACTTTTTCTTTACTGGTTGAAAATGTTATTTAATTGGTGTTTTTATTTTTTCATTGTTTATTGTATTGAATACTGTTTACATGACGCTATATAGATGTATATTATCTTCACGATTTCATCGGTATTTTGGGTATTTTAATGCAGCAACAGTCAAGTAAGTAGATGTGGGTGTATACACATTGATTCGCTCTTTAAAGCGGTAGTAAACTCTCCAAATGTTACATGATTTAAACAATATTGAAATCTTAATCTAACCGGTTATTTACAATGAACATGGCACTAAGAGTATGCTCAAAAATCTTTCTTACTGTCATAAATCATTATTTTTGAACCGCTCCTGCTTGCTGTTCGCCGGTGCCATACCAACTCTGGTCTTCCGCATCTGTCTTGTAATTTAGTTCCACTCGCAGTAGCTTCCCCTGCCCACAATCCCACGCATGCGCATTAATAACCATATCCAAGCCTCTTCTTCTTCTCTGGTTACTACGGAAACGAAGTGCATCAAATCAGAGACAATCCTGTTGCTGCTTTAGTCCAGAATCAAGGTAATATAGTAAGGAGACAAAGTCTCCTTATATTATATTTATATAATGAAAAAAAAATATATATATATAATGGAATATATATATATATATATATATATATATATATATATATAATGGAATATATATATATATATATATATATATAAATATAATGGAAAAATATATATTTTTTTAAATATGGAATTTATCATTTTTATATTGGTTGGGTGTGTGTGTGTATATACCTGTAAATATATATAAAAATAAATTAAGTTATATATTTATTTAGTAGTGCAATTTATAGTTTTATTTAATTTCTAATTAAATTAATTATACAAAAAAATATTATCTATCTATCTATCTATCTATCTATCTATCTATCTATCTATCTATCTATCTATCTATCTATCTATCTATCTATCTATCTATCTATCTATCAATAGATAATGTTTGTGAGATATATATATATATATATATATATATATATATATATATATATATACACACATATACATATATACAGTATCTCACAAAAGTGAGTACACCCCTCACATTTTTATAAATATTTTATTATATCTTTTCATGTGACAACACTAAAGAAATTACACTTTGCTACAATGTAAAGTAGTGAGTGTACAGCTTGTATAACAGTGTAAATTTGCTGTCCCCTCAAAATACCTCAATGCACAGCCATTAATGTCTAAACTGCTGGCAACAAAAGTGAGTACACCCCTAAGTGAAAATGCCCAAATTGGGCCCAATTAGCCATTTTCCCTCCCCGCTGTCATGTGACTCGTTATTGTTACAAGGTCTCAGGTGTGAATGTGGAGCAGGTGTGTTAAATTTGGTGTTATCGCTCTTACTCTCTCATACTGGTCACTGGAAGTTCAACATGACACCTTTTTCAGGATCTGAAAAAAAGGATTGTTGCTCTACATAAAGATGGCCTAGGCTATAAGAAGATTGCCAAGACCCTGAAACTGAGCTGCAGCATGGTGGCCAAGGCCATACAGTGGTTTAACAGGACAGGTTCCACTCAGAACAGGCCTCGCCATGGTAGACCAAAGAAGATGAGTGCACGTGCTCAGCGTCATATCCAGAGGTTGTCTTTGGGAAATAGATGTATGATTGCTGCCGAGGTTGAAGGGGTGGGGGGTTAGCCTGTCAGTGCTCAGACTATACGACACACACTGCATTAAATTGATCTGCATGGCTGTCGTCCCAAAAGGAAGCCTCTTCTAAAGATGATGGACAAGAAAGCCCGCAAACAGTTTGCTGAAGACAAGTAGACTAAGGACATGGATTACTGGAACCATGTTCTGTGGTCTGATGAGACCAAGATAAACTTATTTGGTTCAGATGGTGTCAAGCGTGTGTGGTGGCAACCAGGTGAGGAGTACAAAGACAAGTTTGTCTTGCCTACAGTCAAACATGGTGGTGGGAGTGTCATGGTCTGGGGCTGCATGAGTGCTGTTGGCACTGGGGAGCTACAGTTCATTGAGGGAACCATGAATGCCAACATGTACTGTGACACACTGAAGCACAGCATGATCCCCTCCCTTCGGAGACTGAGCCACAGGGCAGTTTTCCAACATGATAACGACCCCAAACACACCTGCAAGAGGACTTGCTAAAGAAGCTGAGGGTAAAGGTGATGGACTGGCCAAGCAGGTCTCTTATTGAGCATCTGAGCATCTGTGGGGCATCCTCAAATGGAAGGTGGAGGAGCGCAAGGTCTCCAACATCCACCAGCTCCGTGATGTCGTCATGGAGGTGTGGAAGAGGTCTGCAGTGGCAACCTGTGAAGCTCTAGTGAACTCCATGCCCAAGTGGGTTAAGGCAGTGCTGGAAAATACATTAATGGCTGTGCATTGAGCTATTTTGAGGGGACAGACAATTAATAATGTTATAAAAGCTGTACACTCACTACTGTACATTGTAGAAAAGTGTCATTTCTTTATTGTTGTCACATGAAAAGGTATAATAAATATTTACAAACATTTGAGGGGTGTAATCACTTTTGTGAGATACTGTATGTATACATATTTATATGTATTTATATTTTATATATATATTTATTCACAGAGTGCGAGAGGGGTGTGTGTGTATACATTACTATTTATATACTAGTATATTTATTTATTTTTAATTATTTATTGATGAATATAAAAAAAAACAAATAGAGAAAAAATGTAAAATAAACAGGAACAATGTAGATATGTAAAAAATATAAGATTGCTTTTTATTGAATTTGGGTCAGTGCTTGGTGTATACAGTTGATAGCTGGCTCTCCACTGTAGTTCTCCTGTATCTCGCTCTGTCTCCGTCTCCCTAACCCTGTGACATAGCGAGTCACAAGGTGTCCACAATCCTCTTCTCAATGCGGAAGGAGTAGAAAGGAGTATATAGGGATGTCGGGGCTGAAGTCAACTCTAGGAAATGACACAGCCCCGGCATAGACCCTGCATTTTTCCGGCAGCATAAGCTTGGCGGAAAATTAGGACAAGCGGCACATGCGCAGTTGACGTCATTAGAAAGAAAATTACAAATTACTCGCAAAGCAAGCAGGTAGGTAGATATTCATCTAGCACAAACAATATTATAACCTGCAAATGTGCAGAAAACCACTCAGAATGGGGATACAACCACTTAAAGAGCGTGGAGTAGGGGGTGATATAATTATCTGTTTTATACTTGCTTCCTTCATTTTTCTTTTCATCACAGTTTCTTGCTGCCACTTTCAATAATTTGAGGAATTTTCTTGCTATGTGTTTGTTGCTGCTGTTTCTAATACAGATAACAATGATCTGCAGCACTGGTTTCAAGGCTAGTTTACACAATTTGGAGATATAATATAATCAAAATGTGCTTCCTATGATTATTACCTTCCTTCTGCCATTCTTTTAAAATGCTTTCTACTTTTGTCACTGTCCTATCCTTATTTAATGATGTGTCTCAACTTCTAAGCCAGCTAGTAGCAGCTAGTCACATTTAACTGGAAATTCAATGTAGCAGTGCTATAAAAAATTAAAACCAAATAAAATGACACAAAAATAATTGGATGATCTAAACAGTGAATATATGTGAACTACTGTATAACACACAGTAACGTGTATAAAAAAGAAAATTTATAAATAGTCCATAAAAAACACATTAGTGTAGATTCTTCTGATATACGCCTCTCAAAGACAGTGCACCTCCACCACATAAAATGCACGCTTAGCTAAAGGCGGCTAAAATACCCAGCCCAACTCTATCCGGGGGGATGTTAGATGTCAAAGGAAGGGCAACTGGACATAGGCACCCAATGACCAGGGAGACTCGAGCATCAAACCACCAGGAGGATAAGTCAGGCGTTACCCAGAAAAGCAAGAAGGCTCTCCATAGTGTAAAACATACCAAATGTTTATTAAAACTATTAAAATTGCACTTACAGAAGTGTGGTAGTAACGATCAGCAAAAAAAAGTCGGCCGGCTTGTGAACACCTGTCCACTGAGTACAGCGCAATGACGTCAACATGTCAACCTCCCTATGCGTGTTTCGTCACAAACTGACGTCTCGGGGAACATTTAACTGGATGTGTTCTGTAATGTTGAACATGTTTTGTAGCTTATCCAACCACTTTTTCAGTTCTAATAAGTGTCAGGAACATATCCCATTGTTAAAGTGACACTAAACTCTGGTAAAAAAAAAAGAAATACACGAGCCACGTATTAAGGCTCCACTTTGAGGGGACAGCAAATTTACACTGTTATACAAGCTGTACACTCACTACTTTACATTGTAGCAAAGTGTAGCAAAGTGTAATTTCTTCAGAGTTGTCACATGAAAAGATATAATAAAATAGTATTGTATATATGTTTATAATATAGTTTTTCCTCGGATGTTGGAGTTCTCCTCACAATTCTATGTTTTCCAACAGTAGAAAGCATGCATTTTGTTGAATAAACTTGTGTAGCGGGGTCGTACCCCTTTTACTGGAAAAGACTACATCCCCCATAATCCCCCAGGCTCCCGGGCTGCTTGTTTCCGCCCGAGAGACTGCTGGGGGAGGCTATAAAAAGGAAGAGCGGAGACCGCCTCTTCCTCTTGGGACACTTCCTCTTCTGAGGCCTGACAGGACTGGCCTGCCTCTGCTGACGGAGCTTGTGACGCGGAGACTACAGCCAGTGGAGACACCTGTGCGGACCGGAGCTGAAGGCCTGAAGCCTGGGCCTTGCAGCAGATGGAGTGAGACTCTCATCCCTCAGAGTCAGCAGCAGCGGAGCGGAGACTCTTCCCTACAGTCGGTCGGTCGGAGCTGAGGACCGGAGCGCAGGGGCTGTGACTGAGGAGACCCGAGCCGCCATTGAAGAGACCAGAGCCGCCATTGGAGGGACCGGAACTGAGGACGGTACCCCAGGATTGGTGAGAGAGCCGGAAGGCTCATCCTGCATTGATACACACGTTTTATGCCTATTGAACTGCCTAGGCACAATTTACCTCAGAGCAGCAAATGTTACTTTCTGTGGATTACAAAGACACCATTTAAAGCTACATGTGCACCACCTCTACAGATTCATTGCCGGTGAAGAACACTGTACTAGTACAAGGACTGAGCTCTATTACTAGGGATCAGGCCTGGTCCATTAGGTAGGCGCAGATAGATTTATTGCACCTCAGGGGTGCATAGCATGCGGTCGCCACACTTGGCGCTCCGTTTCCCCATTGCTAGTTGATACATATATGTGTACATGTTTAAGTGCATATTGCAGGGACCTGCTAAAGTATTGTAAGTCATATGTTTAAATGCATGTTGCTATTCTTTTTCCTTACTGCCAAAGTAAAGCCAGTTATTCTTATTTCAGCAGTCTGCTTGTGAGTTCATACCCATTACACTTAGAGTATAAGTGATGTTTATATGTGCATAGATTCATACCCCTTGACTAACTGTGCCAGAGCGGGTAGAGCCAAATTGCCGGGGGTTGGTGGAGCTGTACTCAGGGACCCAAAACAAACCAGCGGCTCTCTTAACTGGGGGTAGCGCTACACGTGGGGGCTCGTAATCCGGGATCCTGAGTCAGCGGGAAAAGCCGCCAGAAGGTACCGGCATGGACCCAATAGAAGTGGGACGGTGGTCCGCAACATGGGCCGCTGACCCAGCCGCAGCAGCAGTCATTGAACTGCCAGGGATATGGCAGAGAGAGGCAGTCAAGCAGCTCATAATGTCATTATCCCCATGCCAGAAGTCATGGATAATGGACATGAGAAATGATGCTGGGTACACATACGCCTTAATAGAATGGAAGGAAGAGACTCCAGAGCAGTTCAGGAGCCAAAGCATACAAGCACCGAATGGTCAGGCCTATCAAGTGCTGCATGCGCTGCCGCGCAAGGGAGAAGGTTCTCCTATGAAAGCCATTCTATCCCCAAAGAAGGAAGAGCAGAAGGGCGCGGAAAGCCCCGCACAGACTACTCTTAGTGCAGAACTGTGTGCTGTCCTAGGGGAGATTGTGACCCAGTGCAGAAGAGACCCGGGGATTACCCAATGTCGGGATACAGGAAACTCCAGATGTTTTCAGGGAGGACACCTGTACCCTCGGGAGAAGAGGGATTTGAAGAGTGGTTAGATGGTGCCACGCAGGCCCTAGAAGAATGGGAGGTCTCAGAAGGCAGAAAGAAGCAAAGGATTGTAGAGAGCCTAAAAGGACCTGCCTTAGAGGCCATACGCAATCTGAAGACAAGCAAAAAGGATTGCACTGCCCAGGACTACATAGACATCCTGGGAAGTGTGTTTGGTGGGACAGAAAAAGTCACAGAACTTACCTATCAACTGGAACACTGTTACCAGAAGACAGGGGAGAAGCTGTCAGAGTACATGGGACGCATAGACAAGATCCTGCATAGGATTATCCTGAAGAAGGGGATAGATCCAGGGAAGGTAGATGAAGCCCGTGCCCAGCAGGTGATGAGGGGAGCCCAACCCCTGGACCCTGTCGCACTAGTACTACGTACCCGGCAGGATGGGAAGAGCCTGGACTACCCTGACCTCATCCGAATGGTCAGAGAAGAAGAGGCCATGTTGGAAGAGAAAAGGGAAAAGCAAGTGATGGGGTCTACAAAACCTCCAGTGGCCACGGTCAGGTCGGCCTTAACCCCTGAAAGAGACACAGAGGTAGATGCCCTGAAGTTGCAGATGTCCCAGATGATGGAGATACTGACGTCTCTAGTGGCGAAAGAGACGCCCAGTCCCAAGAAAGAAACAAGCAGGAAGGAATTGTTTCCAGCTGTTTCAGCACCAGCATCCCCACCTGACTACGGTGAGATGATCTGCTTTAATTGTGGAGGAATTGGTCATATTGCAGCTGTATGTTCCAGTCCCAAGAAGAAGAAAACAGAAAGTCGCCAGCCGGCGGGAAACGCCAAAGGGCCCCGGTGAAGGAGTCAACCGGGTGCCCATCACCTTCAGTGAGCTCCAAGAAGCATAACAGGAAGAGAAAGCGAGGAGATCAAACCCCTCGGAAGGAACCCAGGGATCCTCAACCAAGGTGCACTCCAGAGAAAGGGGGCAAGACCCCTCCGGAGAGACACAGCACCCCCAAGCGTGAACTCTTCAAAGTGAGAGATAACAATGTCCCTCAACGGGTTCACACTCCCAGTAAGAGGGAGAAAATTAATGCATACCAGGCTCAAGAAAGGAGCAAGTGCAAATCAAGTGCTGGTAAAGCAAAGAGTCCAAAGAAGAGGACAGAGTCAACTCGGCCTTACCCAGAAGAGCTAGTTGGTCCATCCCCTACTGTACCCATCCAGGTGGAAGGAGTGTACACGAAGGCCCTCCTGGACACTGGAGCACAAGTGACCCTATTGTACAGGGACTTCTATGACAGATACCTGAGCCATCTGCCAATACAGAAGATAGAAGAGTTGGAGATAAGGGGATTGGGAACTCAGAGTTTCCCCTATGATGGATACTTACCCATCAGATTGACGTTTGACCCATCCGTAGCTGGGAAGTCTGAAGTGTTCGACACCTTAGCAGTGGTGTGTCCCCGCCCACCAGGAACCAGCAAGACTTCCCTGATCATAGGGACGAACACGGACCTAGTCAGAAGGCTTCTGATCCCCCTGGTGAAGAAAGAGAATCTTTCAGCTCCCAAGATCCATCCCATGCTGAAGGCAGCCTATCAGCGGTTGGTCGTAGAGCAGAAGACCCCAAGTGAGGGGATAGGAAGGGTATGGAGGCTTGGAAAAGAAGGGGCAGTGTTACAGCCTGGAGAGGTGACCTGCATGAGAGCCACGGTGAAACTTACCTGGGAGCAGCCTGGCCCCTTTGTGATGTTGGAACCTGACCCAATGGAGGGTCACTCAGGTCTGGAGGTGATACCAGAAGTAATCTCATTGAAGGACCTGAAGAAGGCAAGAGGAAGAGTCCCTGTCAGTGTGAGGAACCCCACGGAGCAGCCCGTGGAGATCCCTGCCAGGATGCTTCTGGGACAGGTGAGTCCTGCTGTCCCAGTTGGCTGGTCAGAAGTGAAGGGGGCGGGTGAAGGAGAAGATGTTTGGAAGAAACTCTCCATGGAAAACCCAAACCTACCTGGAGCTTGGAAAGAGAGAGCCAAGGCCCAGCTGACCAGATGGGAGAAGATTTTCTCTAAAGATGAGTTTGATGTGGGGTGTGCGAGGAGTGCCACCCATCGTATCCGCATGCAAGAGGACAAGCCATTCAGAGAAAGAGTCAGGCGAGTCCCGCTAGCAGATCTGGAGGATCTGAGGGAGAAGCTTGCGGAACTGAAGAAGACGGGAGTGATTAGGGAGTCCAGAAGCCCCTATGCCTCCCCAATAGTGGTAGTCAGGAAGAAGAATGGGTCATTGAGGCTCTGCATTGACTACAGAACTCTCAACAGGAGGACCATTCCTGACCAGTACACCACGCCAAGGATAGAAGATGCCTTGCAGAGTTTATCTGGAGCTAAGTGGTTCAGTGTGATGGACCTCAAGAGTGGGTATTACCAAATCCCCATGCATCCAGAAGACAGAGAAAAGACTGCCTTCATAACCCCAGTGGGATTCTTTGAGTTCAACAGGATGCCTCAGGGCCTATCTGGAGCTCCTGCTACGTTTCAACGCCTAATGGAAAGGACAGTTGGAGACATGAACCTCATAGAAGTCCTTGTGTATCTGGACGATGTCATTGTCTTTGGAAAGACTTTGGAAGAACATGAAGCCAGATTGGAGAAAGTACTGAAGAGGCTCAGTGAAGAGGGACTCAAACTTTCTCCCGAGAAGTGTCGGTTCTATCAGTCCTCTGTGAACTATCTGGGACACATAGTGTCTGAAAAAGGAGTGGCTACAGACCCTGAGAAGTTGGAGGCAGTTACTTCGTGGCCAAGGCCCACAACAGTTACAGAACTTCGGTCTTTCTTGGGGTTCTGCTCCTACTACCGCAGGTTTGTGGATGGGTTTGCCCGCATTGCCAAACCCCTCAACGAGCTGCTCAAGACAGAAGGGGAGGAAGATGGATTGGGGCCTAGGAGGCCTGGTGAATCGGTCAAGGACCAGTGGAATTCAAGGTGTGAAGAGGCTTTCAGGACCTTGAAGAGAAGTCTCACTACAGCCCCAGTTTTGGCCTATGCTGACCCCACTAGACCATATGAGCTACACGTTGATGCCAGCCATGAGGGCCTAGGTGGAGTACTCTACCAGGAGTATGAAGACCAGCTACGACCAGTGGCCTATGTGAGCCGGAGCCTGACCCCCTCCGAGAAGAACTATCCCACCCACAAGTTGGAGTTCTTAGCCCTCAAATGGGCAGTAGTTGACAAGTTAAGAGACTATCTGTATGATCCTGAGTCAGCGGGAAAAGCCGCCAGAAGGTACCGGCATGGACCCAATAGAAGTGGGACGGTGGTCCGCAACATGGGCCGCTGACCCAGCCGCAGCAGCAGTCATTGAACTGCCAGGGATATGGCAGAGAGAGGCAGTCAAGCAGCTCATAATGTCATTATCCCCATGCCAGAAGTCATGGATAATGGACATGAGAAATGATGCTGGGTACACATACGCCTTAATAGAATGGAAGGAAGAGACTCCAGAGCAGTTCAGGAGCCAAAGCATACAAGCACCGAATGGTCAGGCCTATCAAGTGCTGCATGCGCTGCCGCGCAAGGGAGAAGGTTCTCCTATGAAAGCCATTCTATCCCCAAAGAAGGAAGAGCAGAAGGGCGCGGAAAGCCCCGCACAGACTACTCTTAGTGCAGAACTGTGTGCTGTCCTAGGGGAGATTGTGACCCAGTGCAGAAGAGACCCCGGGGATTACCCAATGTCGGGATACAGGAAACTCCGGATGTTTTCAGGGAGGACACCTGTACCCTCGGGAGAAGAGGGATTTGAAGAGTGGTTAGATGGTGCCACGCAGGCCCTAGAAGAATGGGAGGTCTCAGAAGGCAGAAAGAAGCAAAGGATTGTAGAGAGCCTAAAAGGACCTGCCTTAGAGGCCATACGCAATCTGAAGACAAGCAAAAAGGATTGCACTGCCCAGGACTACATAGACATCCTGGGAAGTGTGTTTGGTGGGACAGAAAAAGTCACAGAACTTACCTATCAACTGGAACACTGTTACCAGAAGACAGGGGAGAAGCTGTCAGAGTACATGGGACGCATAGACAAGATCCTGCATAGGATTATCCTGAAGAAGGGGATAGATCCAGGGAAGGTAGATGAAGCCCGTGCCCAGCAGGTGATGAGGGGAGCCCAACCCCTGGACCCTGTCGCACTAGTACTACGTACCCGGCAGGATGGGAAGAGCCTGGACTACCCTGACCTCATCCGAATGGTCAGAGAAGAAGAGGCCATGTTGGAAGAGAAAAGGGAAAAGCAAGTGATGGGGTCTACAAAACCTCCAGTGGCCACGGTCAGGTCGGCCTTAACCCCTGAAAGAGACACAGAGGTAGATGCCCTGAAGTTGCAGATGTCCCAGATGATGGAGATACTGACGTCTCTAGTGGCGAAAGAGACGCCCAGTCCCAAGAAAGAAACAAGCAGGAAGGAATTGTTTCCAGCTGTTTCAGCACCAGCATCCCCACCTGACTACGGTGAGATGATCTGCTTTAATTGTGGAGGAATTGGTCATATTGCAGCTGTATGTTCCAGTCCCAAGAAGAAGAAAACAGAAAGTCGCCAGCCGGCGGGAAACGCCAAAGGGCCCCGGTGAAGGAGTCAACCGGGTGCCCATCACCTTCAGTGAGCTCCAAGAAGCATAACAGGAAGAGAAAGCGAGGAGATCAAACCCCTCGGAAGGAACCCAGGGATCCTCAACCAAGGTGCACTCCAGAGAAAGGGGGCAAGACCCCTCCGGAGAGACACAGCACCCCCAAGCGTGAACTCTTCAAAGTGAGAGATAACAATGTCCCTCAACGGGTTCACACTCCCAGTAAGAGGGAGAAAATTAATGCATACCAGGCTCAAGAAAGGAGCAAGTGCAAATCAAGTGCTGGTAAAGCAAAGAGTCCAAAGAAGAGGACAGAGTCAACTCGGCCTTACCCAGAAGAGCTAGTTGGTCCATCCCCTACTGTACCCATCCAGGTGGAAGGAGTGTACACGAAGGCCCTCCTGGACACTGGAGCACAAGTGACCCTATTGTACAGGGACTTCTATGACAGATACCTGAGCCATCTGCCAATACAGAAGATAGAAGAGTTGGAGATAAGGGGATTGGGAACTCAGAGTTTCCCCTATGATGGATACTTACCCATCAGATTGACGTTTGACCCATCCGTAGCTGGGAAGTCTGAAGTGTTCGACACCTTAGCAGTGGTGTGTCCCCGCCCACCAGGAACCAGCAAGACTTCCCTGATCATAGGGACGAACACGGACCTAGTCAGAAGGCTTCTGATCCCCCTGGTGAAGAAAGAGAATCTTTCAGCTCCCAAGATCCATCCCATGCTGAAGGCAGCCTATCAGCGGTTGGTCGTAGAGCAGAAGACCCCAAGTGAGGGGATAGGAAGGGTATGGAGGCTTGGAAAAGAAGGGGCAGTGTTACAGCCTGGAGAGGTGACCTGCATGAGAGCCACGGTGAAACTTACCTGGGAGCAGCCTGGCCCCTTTGTGATGTTGGAACCTGACCCAATGGAGGGTCACTCAGGTCTGGAGGTGATACCAGAAGTAATCTCATTGAAGGACCTGAAGAAGGCAAGAGGAAGAGTCCCTGTCAGTGTGAGGAACCCCACGGAGCAGCCCGTGGAGATCCCTGCCAGGATGCTTCTGGGACAGGTGAGTCCTGCTGTCCCAGTTGGCTGGTCAGAAGTGAAGGGGGCGGGTGAAGGAGAAGATGTTTGGAAGAAACTCTCCATGGAAAACCCAAACCTACCTGGAGCTTGGAAAGAGAGAGCCAAGGCCCAGCTGACCAGATGGGAGAAGATTTTCTCTAAAGATGAGTTTGATGTGGGGTGTGCGAGGAGTGCCACCCATCGTATCCGCATGCAAGAGGACAAGCCATTCAGAGAAAGAGTCAGGCGAGTCCCGCTAGCAGATCTGGAGGATCTGAGGGAGAAGCTTGCGGAACTGAAGAAGACGGGAGTGATTAGGGAGTCCAGAAGCCCCTATGCCTCCCCAATAGTGGTAGTCAGGAAGAAGAATGGGTCATTGAGGCTCTGCATTGACTACAGAACTCTCAACAGGAGGACCATTCCTGACCAGTACACCACGCCAAGGATAGAAGATGCCTTGCAGAGTTTATCTGGAGCTAAGTGGTTCAGTGTGATGGACCTCAAGAGTGGGTATTACCAAATCCCCATGCATCCAGAAGACAGAGAAAAGACTGCCTTCATAACCCCAGTGGGATTCTTTGAGTTCAACAGGATGCCTCAGGGCCTATCTGGAGCTCCTGCTACGTTTCAACGCCTAATGGAAAGGACAGTTGGAGACATGAACCTCATAGAAGTCCTTGTGTATCTGGACGATGTCATTGTCTTTGGAAAGACTTTGGAAGAACATGAAGCCAGATTGGAGAAAGTACTGAAGAGGCTCAGTGAAGAGGGACTCAAACTTTCTCCCGAGAAGTGTCGGTTCTATCAGTCCTCTGTGAACTATCTGGGACACATAGTGTCTGAAAAAGGAGTGGCTACAGACCCTGAGAAGTTGGAGGCAGTTACTTCGTGGCCAAGGCCCACAACAGTTACAGAACTTCGGTCTTTCTTGGGGTTCTGCTCCTACTACCGCAGGTTTGTGGATGGGTTTGCCCGCATTGCCAAACCCCTCAACGAGCTGCTCAAGACAGAAGGGGAGGAAGATGGATTGGGGCCTAGGAGGCCTGGTGAATCGGTCAAGGACCAGTGGAATTCAAGGTGTGAAGAGGCTTTCAGGACCTTGAAGAGAAGTCTCACTACAGCCCCAGTTTTGGCCTATGCTGACCCCACTAGACCATATGAGCTACACGTTGATGCCAGCCATGAGGGCCTAGGTGGAGTACTCTACCAGGAGTATGAAGACCAGCTACGACCAGTGGCCTATGTGAGCCGGAGCCTGACCCCCTCCGAGAAGAACTATCCCACCCACAAGTTGGAGTTCTTAGCCCTCAAATGGGCAGTAGTTGACAAGTTAAGAGACTATCTGTATGGGGCCGAGTTTACTGTAAAGACAGATAACAACCCTTGACCTATCTATTCACCACCGCCAAGCTGGATGCAACTGGACACAGATGGTTGGCGGCGTTGTCTGGATTCAATTTCAGCCTCAAGTACAGACCAGGGGCTGGAAATAGGGATGCAGATGCCCTGTCCCGAAGATCCCATGTCATGGTCGATGACTGGGCAGACTGGACCCAAGTGGCACCAGAAGGAGTGCGAGCCCTTTGTCAGGGGGCCGAACTCCAAGCCAGAGGAGGATCCAGAGCTGAAGAGATAGGAGTTACCACAGTGGGAGTCCCAAAGTGTTACTGTGGGGTAACTCAACTAGCAGAAGAGTGCCTACCGAAGCTGTCCAAGAAGGAGTTAAGGTGTGACCAATTGGAAGATCCCATGGGGAGATTGGTCCTAGAAGCCCTGGAAGACAAGAGTCCAGAGGGACTTCGCCTTCACCCTTCTAAAGAAGCTCGCCTACTGAGGAGAGAGTTGGACAAGTTACAGGTGCATCAGGGGGTAGTCTACCGAAGGGGCCCCTCTGATGACCCAGAAGACAAGTGGCAGTTGTTTCTCCCAGAGAAGCATCGAGAGACTGTGCTGATTGCCTTACATGACCAGCATGGTCACTTGGGAGCAGAGAGAACCTTCCAACTTGTCAGAGACCGGTTTTATTGGCCCTGCATGAGGGCCGAAGTGGAGGAGTATTGCCATTCCTGTGCAAGATGCATTCAGAGAAAGACTTTACCCCATCAAGCTGCCCCAATGGGCCACCTACAGAGTCAAGGCCCAATGGATCTGGTATGCATTGATTTTCTCTGCCTTGAACCCGATTTGAGTGGGTTGGGAAATGTTCTGGTGGTAACCGACCATTTCACCCGTTATGCTCAGGCTTTCCCAACCAAGGACCAGAAGGCCTCTACAGTAGCCAAGGTACTTTTGGAGAAGTACTTTGTTCACTATGGACTGCCACAGAGAATCCATTCAGACCAAGGAAGGGACTTTGAGAGTCGCCTGATCAGGAAGCTACTAGATTCTCTGGGAGTAGAGAAGACTAGGACCACACCATATCACCCTCAAGGTGATGCCCAGCCTGAGAGGTTCAACAGGACCCTATTGAACATGTTGGGAACTTTGGAAACAGAGAAGAAGCAACATTGGAGTCAACACATATCAGCTCTGGTGCATGCCTACAATTGCACCACAAGTGATGTGACAGGTTTCTCTCCTTACCGACTTATGTTTGGGAGAGAAGCAAGATTGCCAGTGGATTTGGCCTTCGGCATATCCTTAGACCATGCCTCTGCTGCCTCCCACAAAGGATATGTGGACAGACTGAGGCACAGTTTGAAGATAGCTTATGAGAAAGCTCAAGCGGCCTCTGATCAGAGGGGGGCCCGAAATAAGAGGAACTTTGATTTGAAAGTTAGAGTACAGGACCTACAGCCTGGGGACCGTGTACTGTTACGAAACCTAGGGATCCCTGGAAAACACAAGATTGCTGATAGATGGAGATCAGAGCCATATATCATCTGTAGAAAACTTCCAGGATTGCCTGTCTACAAGTTGAAGCCAGAAGGAAGAGTGGGGCCATTGAAGACCTGGCATAGGAATCATTTGCTCCCACTCACTGAAGCAGTCAGAATACCTCCAGCAAGAGATGTACCTGAATCTGTTTCCATTCTGGATACCCCCAGGCCTAACACTAGGTCTCAGACATCCCAAGTTAGGGGTGGACAGGACCCCCAACCAGAAGAAGAAAGAGGAGAACTTGAATGGCTATGGCCTTCCTCAACCCCAGGAAATTCCGCCATAGATCTTCCACCTACTGAAGATGTGGAAGATGAAACATTGAACCCAGAAGCCACAGAGTTTGTGCCATTCAGTGTTGTGCCTGAGTGCTGGGAAGATATCCCTGGTCTCTACTCAGAGGAAGAAGTAGATGTTCCAGAACCAGAGATGTTGCCAGAATGTGTTCCTGAAGAAGTTCCAAGAGAACAGAGAGCTTGCAGAGTTGTGAAGCCTCCCAAGAAGTTAACTTACCCCAAGATGGGAGAAAGTTCAGAGGACTCTGTTACCACAGCAAGGAGAAGTGCTGAAAGCCCTGACCCATCCACTGTTCATTTGGTGGAGGGCAACCCCAGCTCACTCTCTGGCACAGTTAAACAGGTCGCCCACACTGAAGTGACCTGTAGACAGGACAGCTCCCCATCTTATGCTAATTGGTGGGAGGCTCCCCTGTCTAAATTATGTGAACGTGTTGTTTCCAAGGACGCTTGTAGTTTGAACACTGTCTTTGGGGACCAAAGATTCAAAGTGGGGGGAGTGTGTAGCGGGGTCGTACCCCTTTTACTGGAAAAGACTACATCCCCCATAATCCCCCAGGCTCCCGGGCTGCTTGTTTCCGCCCGAGAGGCTGCTGGGGGAGGCTATAAAAAGGAAGAGCGGAGACCGCCTCTTCCTCTTGGGACACTTCCTCTTCTGAGGCCTGACAGGACTGGCCTGCCTCTGCTGACGGAGCTTGTGACGCGGAGACTACAGCCAGTGGAGACACCTGTGCGGACCGGAGCTGAAGGCCTGAAGCCTGGGCCTTGCAGCAGATGGAGTGAGACTCTCATCCCTCAGAGTCAGCAGCAGCGGAGCGGAGACTCTTCCCTACAGTCGGTCGGTCGGAGCTGAGGACCGGAGCGCAGGGGCTGTGACTGAGGAGACCCGAGCCGCCATTGAAGAGACCAGAGCCGCCATTGGAGGGACCGGAACTGAGGACGGTACCCCAGGATTGGTGAGAGAGCCGGAAGGCTCATCCTGCATTGATACACACATTTTATGCCTATTGAACTGCCTAGGCACAATTTACCTCAGAGCAGCAAATGTTACTTTCTGTGGATTACAAAGACACCATTTAAAGCTACATGTGCACCACCTCTACAGATTCATTGCCGGTGAAGAACACTGTACTAGTACAAGGACTGAGCTCTATTACTAGGGATCAGGCCTGGTCCATTAGGTAGGCGCAGATAGATTTATTGCACCTCAGGGGTGCATAGCATGCGGTCGCCACACTTGGCGCTCCGTTTCCCCATTGCTAGTTGATACATATATGTGTACATGTTTAAGTGCATATTGCAGGGACCTGCTAAAGTATTGTAAGTCATATGTTTAAATGCATGTTGCTATTCTTTTTCCTTACTGCCAAAGTAAAGCCAGTTATTCTTATTTCAGCAGTCTGCTTGTGAGTTCATACCCATTACACTTAGAGTATAAGTGATGTTTATATGTGCATAGATTCATACCCCTTGACTAACTGTGCCAGAGCGGGTAGAGCCAAATTGCCGGGGGTTGGTGGAGCTGTACTCAGGGACCCAAAACAAACCAGCGGCTCTCTTAACTGGGGGTAGCGCTACACTTGCATTTCGAGTAGAGATCACATTACAATATTTCGAGCAACAATTTCACCTGCTACTGGAAGAGGATAAAAAAAATGAATGTAATAGACAGTAATAAAATGTGAAGGGGAGGGCAAAAACTGCTGTTTTATTGCTATTGGCAGACTGTATTATAATATTTTAAGTTATGCAAAAAAATGTTTGCCCAAGCTACAGCCAATAATTTCATTGTTAACCACAGACAAGGCTAAGTGCCCTCGGGTTGTCCCTGAGCTATTAGACATAAGCAATGGAACTCTGTCACCATTCCTTTTGTACATTTTATCTTTGGAACATCTTGCTATTAAAATAGTAGCTAGCTACATCATCTCAGACGTGTACTGTGTGCTGATGATCTCCTTTCATTTGTCTCATTGCCCAGGGTCAGTCTCACCAACATTATAAAGGAATTTGAGCTGTCTGAAGCTTTAAGCAACTTTTAGATTAAAGGGGTTGTAAAGGTTCGTGTTTTTTCACCTTCATGCATCCTATGCATTAAAGTGAAAAAACACCTGCCAGTGACTGGCCCCCCAGCCCCCCCCCCGTTTTACTAACCTGAACCCTCAAACTTGTCCCACTGGGACGCGCCGTATTTCTGCCAGGGGTTCTCGGCTCTTGAATTGATAAATTGATAGCAGCGCAGCCATTGGCTCCCGCTGCTGTCAATCAAAACCCCCCGGGAGAGCACTTCTCCCAGGGGGTTATCAGATGTCGGGAGAAGCTGAGAGAGCCCCCGAGGGACCCCAAAAGACCAGGTTCGGGCCACTCTGTGCAAAACGAGCGGCACAGTGGGGGTAAGTATGACATGTTTGTTATTTTTTTTTTTTTTTTTTAAACTGGACCTTTAGTATCGCTTTAATTCATAAAATCTGACATTTTTAATAACTTTATTTCCTGAACAGAGTAATTCTCATTACTCTCCCAGTCTAAATGACTACCTGTTTATATTTAAAATCTAGCTATTTCCTATTGATTTTCAGAATTTTTTCAAATCTAACTATGAGGAGATCATGGAAACAGTCTCCAACAATCTCACTATTTGGTCAGAACTGGCCGTATCCTGTTTTGGATTGGTCAGTGTCTTGACAATGAACATCATGACCAGTTTATGTTATACATTTTAGGCAATACCCATCTAATTAGCTTTTTTTTTAATTTTATGCAGTAAAGTAAGGAAACCATGCAGTAGTATATTAATGTGCTTTTATTAACAAAAAAGCTGCATATACAAACTACTTATGCCACGTACACACGAGCGGATTTTCCGTTCTTGGATGTTTTTTTTCCGCTCAAGCTTGGCTTTCATACACACAGTCACACAAAAGTTCCCTGAGCTTTCGACCGTCAAGAACGCGGTGACGTACAACACTACGACGAGCCGAGAAAATTAAGTTAAATGCTTCCGAGCCTGCGTCAAATTGTTTCCGAGCATGCGTAGGAATTTTGCGCGTCGGAATTGCTACAGACGATCAGAATTTCTGACCGGAACTTTTTCCGACCGAAAATTTAAAAAACATGCTCTCAATCTTTTGCTCAACTTGGCCAGCAAAAGTCCGATAGAGAATACACACGGTCGCATTTTCCGACCAAAAACTCTCATCGGTCTTTTGCTGGCTGAATTTTCGATCGTGTGTACGCGACATTAGAGTTCCACTAGAACAATACAAGACATACAGAGTGCTAAAATATGCATATGCACATACTATCTGTAAATTTCTCATGATTGAACATTGACAGTAGTCTGAATGTAATTAGGGATATACTACAAGTCATTTAGCTTCTGTCATAGCTGGCCAACAATTTCATTAATAAACAGGAAAAAGGTTATTAATCTTGGCAGTCTCTCTCAGAAGTCATCGTCAGCTTAAAATTTTATCTTAGAAAGTTTGTAGTAGTACTTCTCACATGGGCATAGCACCTTTTCAGCTACGGTTCTACTTTAGTTTCTATGAGGGAACCATTTTTGCTTTCAAACTCTGGCTGGCAGAAGATTACTATAAATACCATATAAGAGTTACGTCAAAAAGGTCAAATTATACTTGATTCTTGTTGACATAGCTGCTCTAAGGCTTGGGTCTGGTCTAGCTCCTCCAAACAACAGGGAACTGCTGAGGAATATATATTTACTGTATATTTTTCTCAGCAAATAGTACATATGCATCAATAGTTATACAGTATAGCTTCTTTGCAATTTTTTGCTTCTTTGCCATTTTCCATCTTCCCCATCCCCTATTTGATTTCCCTTTCTTACAGACTCCCCTCCCCCTACTACTTTTCCCCATATACTAAAATTTTCAAACTCGTTATTGTTTTTTATGACAGCGTTTATGACATTAAATCACTTTTTGATAAAATGACAAGTCTTTTTGCTGTTAACCTGTCCTGTTCTTTATAAGATACAGTGCCTTGAAAAAGTATTCATATCCCCTAACATTTTCCACATTTTGTCACGTTACAACCAAAAACATAAATTTATTTTATTGGGATTTTATGTGATAGACCAACACAAAATGGCACATAATTGTGAAGTGGAAGGAAAATGATAAATGGTTTTCATAATGTTTTACAAATAAATATCTGAAAAGTGTGGTGTGCATTTGTATTCAGCCTCCCTGACTCAATACTTTGTAGAACCACTTTTTTGCTGCAATTACAGCAGCAAGTCTTTTTAGGGATGTCTCTACCAACTTTGCACATCTAGAGAGTGATATTTTAGCCCATTCGTCTTAGTAAAATAGCCCAAGCTCTGTCAGATTGGATGGGGAGCGTCTGTGAACAGCAAAACAGCATTTTTCAAGTCTTGCCACAGATTCTCAATCGGATTTAGGTCTGGCCTTTGACTGGGCCATTCTAACACATGAATATTCTTTGATCCAAACCATTCCATTGTAGCTCTGGCTGTACGTTTAGGGTCGTTGCCCTGCTAGAAGGTGAACCTCCACCCCAGTCTCAAGTCTTTTGCAGACTAACAGGTTTTCTTCTAAGATTGCCCTGGATTTGGCTACATCTATCTTCCCGTCAACTATGACCAGCTTCCCTGTCCCTGCCGAAGAAGAGCATCCCAACAACATGATGCTGCCACCACCATGTTTCACGGTGGGGATGGTGTGTTCAGGGTGATGTGCAGTGTTAGTTTTCCGTTATACATAGCATTTTGCTTTTAGGCCAAACAGTTAAATTTTGGTCTCATCTGACCAGAGCACCTTCTTCCACATGTTTGCTGTGTCCCCCACATGGCTTCTCGCAAACTGAAAATGGGACTTCTTATGACTTTCTTTCATCAATGGCTTTCTTCTTGACACACACCATTCTACATTCATCCAGCTTTCACCCTAGGCCCCTTGTCAACTCAATACCTTATAGTCAATACCTGCGAATCAAACTAAATTGTTCCAATTATGCGGACTACAAACAGGAGGCCAGATTTGTGGAGTGCGCAACTAATAGTTGTTCTGTGGACAGATTCTCTCACCTGAGCTATGGCTTTCTGCAGCTCCTCCAAAGTCACCATGGACCCTTCTCTGATTAATGTTCTCCTTGCCCGGTCTGTCAGTTTAGGTGGACGGCCATGTCTTGGTAGGTTTGCAGTTGTGCCATACTCTTTCCATTTTCAGATGATGGATTGAACAGTGCTCTGTGAGATGTTCAAAGCTTGGAATATTTTACTATAACCTAACCCTGCTTAAAGCTTCTCCACAACTTTATCCCTGACCTGTCTGGTGTGTGTTCTTGGTCTTCATGATGCTGTTTGTTCACTCAGGTTCCCTAAAAAAACCTGAGGGCTTCACAGAACAGCTGTATTTACACTGATAATAAATTACACACAGGTGGACTCTATTTACTAATTAGTTGAATTCTGAAGGCAATTGGTCCCACTAGATTTTAGTTAGGGGTATCAGAGTAAAGGGGGCTGAATACGAATGCACACCACACTTTTAATTTAACATTTTCTTCCACTTCACAATTATGTGCCACTTTGTGTTGGTCTATCACATAAAATTCCAATAAAATACATTTACTTTTTTTGTTGTAACATGACAACATGTGGAAAATTTCAAGGGGTGTGAATATTTTTTCAAGGCACTGTATATCATGTTCCTCTTGGCTCAATAATTTGTGACACTCAGTCATAAGCCTAGATGCACTGTGTCCACTAGAGACTGGATGAGGGACTAAAGCCCCAAAACAGTAAACATTATTTCCCACTGAGAGGGGTCAGAAACTGGAAGTAGTTCTATCCTAAACAAACACAGTTTTCTGCCTGTGAATTAGAACTAACAGTACTGATCTGACAAGCTTCCATCTCTAGAAGATGCAGCATTTTGGAGTCCTGCTAAGCACATGGAAAGAAGATCATATGAGTAAACACAGATGTAAATGTGGTTTATGCCAAAAGACCAATGCTTTTGATGTTTTGCTAGCAAGTCTTTTTGTTGCACTTATAACCATAAACCTTTGCATGAGTCATAATTATGCAATAACATCCTTATGGAATAGTATTCAACTTCTTAACTTGCTTCCCTGAAAGCAGAAAAGTGAGAAACATAAAGCATGGCTGATGGTGCTGCTCATGGAAGCAGAATATATTTCTCTATAAACCTTGTCTTCAGCTTCACACGCCTATTTTGTGGCGTGCATTTGTATTCAGCCCCCTTTACCCCGATACCCCCAACTAAAATCTAGCGGAACCAATTGCCTTTCAGAAGTCACCTAATTAGTACATAGAGTCCACCTGTGTGTAATCTAATCTTCTGTGAAGCCCTCACAGGTTTTTCAGAGCCTAATGGCCCGTACACACGATCCGAATATCATACGAAAACTGTCATCTGAGGAAGAATCATACGATTTTAAGGATCGTGTGTACTCTACTTTCGACAGCCAATCACGACAGTTCATCCGATATTATTCGATTCGACATGCATGGAAATTTTCCTTGTACGATTCCAGATCGTACGATTTTTGTTTAGTCAGTATACAGTGGTGTGAAAAAGTGTTTGCCCCCTTCCTCATTTCCTGTTCCTTTGCATGTTTGTCACACTTAAGTGTTTCGGAACATCAAACCAATTTAAACAATAGTCAAGGACAACACAAGTAAACACAAAATGCAATTTGTAAATTAAGGTGTTTATTATTAAAGGTGAAAAAAAATCCAAACCATCATGGCCCTGTGTGAAAAAGTGATTGCCCCCTAAACCTAATAACTGGTTGGGCCACCCTTAGCAGCAACAACTGCAACCAAGCGTTTGCGATAACATGCAATGAGGCTTTTACAGCGTCCTGGAGGAATTTTGGCCCACTCATCTTTGCAGAATTGTCCTAATTCAGTTACATTAGAGGGTTTTCGAGCATGAACGGCCTTTTTAAGGTCATACCACAACATCTCAATAGGATTCAGGTCAGGACTTTGGCTAGGCCACTCCAAAGTCTTCATTTTGTTTTTCTTCAGCCATTCGGTGGTGGACTTGCTGGTGTGTTTAGGATCATTGTCCTGCTGCAGAACCCAAGTTCGTTTCAGCTTGAGTACACGAACAGATGGTCGGACATTCTCCTTCAGGATCTCTTGGTAGACAGCAGAATTCATAGTTCCTTTTATCACGGCAATTCTTCCAGGTCCTGAAGCAGCAAAACAGCCCCAGACCATCACACTACCACCACCATATTTTACTGTTGGTATAATGTTCTTTTTCTGAAATGCAGTGTTCCTTCTACGCCAGATATACTTAGACACACACCTTCCAAAGAGTTCTACTTTTGTCGCATCGGTCCACAGAATGTTGTCCCAAAAGTGTTGGGGATCATCAAGATGTGTTGTGGAGAAATTGAGACGAGCTTTGATGTTCTTTTTGCTCAGCAGTGGTTTTCTCTTTGGAACTCTGCCATGCAGGCCATTTTTGCCCAGTCTTTTCCTGATGGTGGAGGCATGAACGCTGACCTTAACTGAGGCAAGTGAGGCCTGCAGTTCCTTGGACGTTGTTGTGGGGTCTTTTGTGACCTCTTGGATGAGTCGTCGCTGCGCTCTTGGGGTAATTTTGGGCGGCCGGCCACTCCTGGGAAGGTTCACCACTGTTCCATGTCTTCGCCATTTGTGGATAATGGCTCTCACTGTGGTTCGCTGGATTCCCAAAGCTTTGGAAATGGCTTTATAACCCTTTCCAGACTGATAGATCTCAATTACTTTCTTTCTCAATTGTTCCTGAATTTCTTTGGGTCTCGGCATGATGTGTAGCTTTTAAGGATCTTCTGGTGGACCTTACTGTGTCAAGCAGCTCCTATTTAAGTGATGCCTTGATTGTGAACAGGTGTGGCAATAATCAGGCCTGGGTGTGGCTAGAGAAATTGAACTCAGGTGTGGACAACCACAGTTATAGTATGTTTTAACAAGGGGGGCAATCACTTTTTCACACAGGGCCATGATGGTTTGGATTTTTTTTCACCTTTAATAATAAACACATTCATTTACAAATTGCATTTTGTGTTTACTTGTGTTGTCCTTGACTATTGTTTAAATTGGTTTGATGTTCCGAAACACTTAAGTGTGACAAACATGCAAAGGAACAGGAAATGAGGAAGGGGGCAAACACTTTTTCACACCACTGTAGTTGTCGTCCGAAAATGCAATAAAAATACAAATACATCACTTCCGATTTTTTTTCCTATCGTACGAGAATTTTCGTGACTTTATTTTCCTATTCAATTTCTACTTGCGACTATTAAGCGAAAAGGTCGTACGAATCTGTCGTACGATATTCGGATCGTGTGTACGGGCCATAAGTGAACAAACAGCATCATGAAGGCCAAGGAACACACCAGACAGGTCAGGTATAAAGTTGTGGAGAAGTTTAAAGCAGTTATAAAAAATATTTCCCAAGCTTTGAACATCTCATGGAGCACTGTTCAATCCATCATCCAAAAATGAAAAGAGTATGGCACAACTGCAAACCTACAAAGACATGCCATCCACCTAAACTGACAGGAAAGGAGAGCATTAAGCATAGAAGCAGCCAAGAGGCCCATGATAACTTTGAAGGAGCTGCAGAGATCCACAGATCAGGTGGGAGAATTTGTCCACAGGACAACTATTAGTCGTGTACTCCTCAAATCTGGCCTTTATGGAAGAGTGGCAAAAAGAAAGTCATTGTTGAAAGAAAGCCATAAGAAGTCCCATTTGCAGTTTGCGAGAAGCCATGTGGGGGACACAGCAAACATGTGGAAGAAGGTGCTCTGGTCAGATGAGACCAAAATTTAACTTTGTGGCCTAAAAGCAAAATGCTATGTGTGGCAGAAAACTAACACTGCACATCATTCTGATCACACCATCCCCACCGTGAAGGAGAAGAGGCCGGAAAGCAGAGGGGAGTAGAGAAAAGACATGTAAAGCCCACCCCAGTGTCACACGTAAATATTCAGCAAGATGTCCATGAAAGCCACACTTTATCAAACTTCCAGGGGCAACCACGGCTAATGTAGGTCAGCTTGTAAAGGGGCAAGACAGCATTAACCCCTTTTTCCCAAGAGGACAAATACAGGGCAATCTTAGAAGAAAACCTGTCTGCCACAGTCTCAAGCCTTTTTCAGACTGCAGAGGTTTAATCTTCCAGCAGGACAACGACCCTAAACATACAGCCAAAGCTACAATGGAATGGTTTAGATCAAAGCATATTCATATGTTAGAATGGCCCAATCAAAGTCCAAACCTAATTCCAATTGAGAATCTGTGGCAAGACTTGAAAACTACTGTTCACAGATGCTCTCCATTCAATCTGACAGAGCTTGAGCTATTTTGCATAGAAGAATGGGCAAAAATGTCCCTCTCTAGATGTGCCAAGCTGGTAGAGACATACCCGAAAAGACTTGCAGCTGTAATTGCAGCAACAGGTGGTTCTACAAAGTACAAAGGGGCTGAATACAAATGCATGGCACACTTTTCAGATATTTATTTGTAAAAAAAAAAATTGAAAATCATTTATCCTTTTCTTTCCACTGTAAAATTATGTGTCACTTTGTGTTGGTTTATCACATAATATCACATAAAATCCCAATTCATGTTTTTGTAAACTGGGTTTATGCCTGCCAAGTCTACTGCGATTAACATATTAAATATAATAAATAAATAAATATAATATAATAAACATATTAAATATACCAGATAATACTAGCTGTGGATGTTACTAAGGCCTTTGATAGTTTAGAATGTGGGTATCTTTGGGGGTACTGAGCAATGGGTACAATTTTTAAACGCTTATTGCCAAGCCTGCCTTAAGGTCAATGGTTTATGCACACTTTTCTTCACCCTTCAGAGCTGCACCCAGCAGGAATGCCCCTTACCCAGATAGCAAGCAATTTACCTGCAAGTTTGAAAATTACTTTCTAAGCTTTTGCTAGACTTGCCAGGCTTCACAAGTTTGGTGCACAATTGCAGCATGTCTACATTGCATGACTTCGGATCAACTTTCTTTGCAGACTTGCAAGTCTGCTGCAAGTTCTAGTTCAGTTATGTTGTGCAATAGTCATCCCACCACAGGGGTCACTGTGGCTGAATTTGGAAAAGTGTCAACTAGAACTTGTGCTTCACGTGCTCTGCAAGTGTACAACTTGCCAGTGAAAATGTGCAGCATGTTAACAAGACTTACCATTCGACACTGCCACAAATTTGGGGGAAGGTATCCTTTTTATCTGGGTATCTCTCCTACTGTTTCTCCAGGCCATTGAGCCTTTAGCTACCCTTATTCAACAGTCAGAATTATGCTTTATGAGGGTAACCTATTCTTTCTGGCCAATACACACTCCTCTCTGCCTAGTGCCATGTTTTTAATTGAGAAATTCAGAAATTACTAATAAACTAATAAAGTTTATTAACCACTTTCCGCCCCTCCTATATCAGATTGACGGCCGGGAAGTGGTTCTGTTATCCTGACTGGGCATCATATGATGTCCAGCAGGATAACATGACGGCGCGCGTCCACAGGGGCGTGAAGTCTGGTGATCGTGAGTGCGGTGTGACAGTCTGACACGCCGCATCTCTGATTGTGGTAAGAACCCTCTGACAGAGGCTTATTACCACGTGATTATCTGTGACCAATCACAACTGATCATCACGTGAACCAGAAAGTGGACGTGAACCAGGAAGTGATAATCAGCACATTGATTATTAGCACAGCCACCATCAGATGTGCCCATCACCGCCAATCAGTGCTCAACAGCTGCCAGTCAGTGCCCCCTCAAAAAAATCTCTCAGTGCCCACCACAGTGCCAATCAGAGCCCACCACAGTGCCATCCAGTGCCGATCACAGTGCCCTGCAGTTACACCTGTCAGTACCTCATAATCAGTGCTGCCCATCAGTGCTATCTATTAGTGTCCATCAGTGACATCTGTCAGTGCCAATCAGTGCCGCCTATCAGTGCCGCCGGTCAGTGACCATCAGTGCCACCTATCAGTGCCCATCAGTGCTGCAGATCAGTGCCGCCTATCGATGCCCATCAGTGCTGCATATCAGTGCCCATCAATTCTACATATCAGTGCCTCCTCAGTGCCACCTTATCAGTGCCAACTCATCAGTGCTGCCTCATCAGTGCCCATCAGTGCCGCCTCATCAGTGCCCATCAGTGATCGTTATGTGGCACAGGTACATAGATGACATCTTCATCTCTGGGACAGACCTGAGCAACTGCTATCTGATTGCTTGGTGGCTCTAAATCGGAATAAGTTCAATCTGAAGTTCACCATGTCTTTCAACACCTCCAAAGTCACTTTTTTGGATGTTGAAATATACAAAGATACTACAAATATGCTTTCTTTTAAGCAATTCAGAAAACCCACAGCCGGGAACACCATTCTACATTCATCCAGCTTTCACCCTAGGCCCCTTGTCAACTCAATACCGTATAGTCAATGCCTGCGAATCCACCAAAATTGTTCCAATTATGCAGACCAAAAACAGGAGGCAAATAGTCGGCTTTTTCTTCTTCCCCCCTTTTTTCCTCTTATTCCCCTTCCCCCTCCCCCTTCTCCCCCTCCCCCCTTTTTCCTTCCCCTGTTCATTGTCCTACTTCTCATCCACCATTCAATTCCATATACACCTGATACCTTCTCTCTTCCCTGTTTGTCCTTATAAGCTAGGTAAGCTTATCATTGGGCTGTTGCACAGCCAGGACCACATTGTGCTCCACACCAATGATCCACACAAAAACGACAAATCCAGGTGAGAACTCCTTGGACCCCACACCCCCTTGACTTTACTACTCTTGCGACTATGGTGTTGCTCTGCTGCATGTATTTGCAGCAGATACTCTAAAGTATCATGGTGTGTTATGCCCTAAGTGATGAAGCCACATGTCTGCTACGGCATGACATGTTGTCACGTACCTGGTGGTGCGAGCCCGATATTGCAGAGAGAGACCTCCCTTGCGTCTCCCACTCCTGGTTCCCTGGTGTGGGGACAGGAGACCCAGGAGTGAGGAGGAGCACGGGTGCCTGGCAGGATCAACAGACCGGTGGAGTGACCAAGTCAACTCAGCGGACACGGTGGAGGCCTGGATAGCAGAGAAGACTGGATACAGACGAATGAGCTGGACCACAGGTAAACAGGATAGCAGAGCTGGCTGGATCTGGACAAACAGCTTAGCAGACTGGACAGCAGAGCAGGATGAATCTGGATGGACAGCTTAGCAGACTGATCAGCAGAGTAGGCCGGAACTGAACAGGTAAGCAGGTTCAACAGGCACACAGGATAGCAGAGCTGGCTAGATCTGGACAAACAGCTTAGCAGACTGGACAGCAGAGCAGGATGTATCTAGATGGACAGCTTAGCAGACTGGTCAGCAGAGTAGGCCGGAACTGAACAGGTAAGCAGGTTCAACAGGCACACAGGATAGCAGAGCTGGCTGGATCTGGACAAACAGCTTAGCAGACTGGACAGCAGAGCAGGATGAATCTGGATGGACAGCTTAGCAGACTGGTCAGCAGAGTAGGCCGGAACTGAACAGGTAAGCAGGTTCAACAGGCACACAGGATAGCAGAGCTGGCTAGATCTGGACAAACAGCTTAGCAGACTGGACAGCAGAGCAGGATGAATCTAGATGGACAGCTTAGCAGACTGGTCAGCAGAGTAGGCCGGAACTGAACAGGTAAGCAGGTTCAACAGGCACACAGGATAGCAGAGCTGGCTGGATCTGGACAAACAGCTTAGCAGACTGGACAGCAGAGCAGGATGAATCTGGATGGACAGCTTAGCAGACTGGTCAGCAGAGTAGGCCGGAACTGAACAGGTAAGCAGGTTCAACAGGCACACAGGATAGCAGAGCTGGCTGGATCTGGACAAACAGCTTAGCAGACTGGACAGCAGAGCAGGATGAATCTGGATGGACAGCTTAGCAGACTGGTCAGCAGAGTAGGCCGGAACTGAACAGGTAAGCAGGTTCAACAGGCACACAGGATAGCAGAGCTGGCTGGATCTGGAAAAACAGCTTAGCAGACTGGACAGCAGAGCAGGATGAATCTGGATGGACAGCTTAGCAGACTGGTCAGCAGAGTAGGCCGGAACTGAACAGGTAAGCAGGTTCAACAGGCACACAGGATAGCAGAGCTGGCTGGATCTGGACAAACAGCTTAGCAGACTGGACAGCAGAGCAGGATGAATCTGGATGGACAGCTTAGCAGACTGGTCAGCAGAGTAGGAAGCAGGACTATGGCACAGGCGTGATCAGTACAGGTGATCAGACTTGGAGCAGGAAACAGAACCTCTGAACGGACTGGAGCAGTGCAAATGATCAGGTTCATTACAGGGATCAGACTGCAGACCGGACAGGAACCATGCAGGTAATCAGAGTTCATCAAGGAAGTCAGGTCAGGAATCAAACTGGTATTAAGGTACCAGGGATGAGGCAGAAGGATGGTCACAACAAGCCGGGGTCGGGTACAGGCAGATAGCTGGGTAGTCACAGGTAAGCCGGGTCAATAGGACAGATAAATCAGGATCAGATTACACACACCACAACGCTGTAGAGCAGACAGCAAAGACCGTCTGCTCAGGTCAAGTTTAAATAGGCTGACTGGCGCTAACTAGAGCGCGCGCCCGTCTCCCTGTGCACGGCTGCGCAGTGGAATCTGAGGGCCGGGACGGCCCGGGTTTAAGTTTCTGGCAGGATCTTCATGACACATGTTGATTCATGCACATAGTTTTACATGTTTTACTTTTTATATTTGTGTGGCCTACATTGCCATTTTACTGATTTTGTATTATTTCTCTGTGCCAGATCTGTCTCTCAATCTGTTTGGTCGATCCTTGTGAGCTTTGGTGTGTTTTTTGGCGACAGGAACGCTGCATGCTCCAACCATACATATATTGTACTTCAATTGCTCTGTCATGGGGATCCATGCACTATCAGTGTTGTGAAGCTCTCCTACATAGCCCCACATGTGGACCCCAGAGCTCCCATATTGTGCGATTGAGCAGGTTAAGAGATAAAAGCCCCTCCTACCTGTGAATCCTGATGTGTACTATACTTTAGAAAAGACATGAACTTTGTGAGTACCATTTATTTCCATTGCCTGTCATCATATGCCATGCTATTTAAACTACTGTATTTTCATACTTATATACTCACCCGTGTATCTTGTACTATTTTTGTTCTTTATTTTTTTGTTGTTATTAGAAAAAGAGCTCACTTCAAATCAACCCCTGAAGAAGGAATTAAGTATTTACATCTATATTCCGAAACATGTTGGGATTATTGTGATTACACACTCCACCTGATCTCGTTTTGAGAATCTAGCTGCTGCTTATTGATCAAATCTGATTTAATTGTTTTTAGGTGTTCATACCTGTGTATCAACCTTATTATCATTTGTACCCAATACATTTTGTACTTTTTTACACAATGTTACTTCTTTAGAATTCTGGTTTACCTCCTCCGTACAATGCCTGGGGCACCTTTCTTTGCAATTTCTTCTGAAATTTGGATGTGGCAAAGGTTTTCAGTGTTACACTTATTGGTGGTTTCCCTCCATATTCTTTTTCAGTGCCCGTCAGTGAAGGAGAAAACAAAATTTTATGACAGAAACTGAGAAAAAATTATTTTTTCCAAAAATTTCTGTCTTTTTTTGTTTATTTAGCAAAAAATAAAAACCCCATAGGTGATCAAATACCACCAAAGAAAGCTCTATTTGTGGGAAGAAAACTATAAAAATTTTGTTTGGGTACAGTGTTACATGACCATGCAATTGTCAGTCAAAATGCATCAACGCTGAAAGCTGAAAATTGTCCTGTGCAGGAAGGGGCGAAAGTGCCTGGTATTGGAGTGGTTAATCAATTTGGGTAAATCCACACTGTTGCCATTTGACCCTATGTCACACTGTCTTGCCAGCTTACATATTCAAGAGGTTACTAAATTTAATATCTGAGTATTCGTGTCTCGCAGTACATCACAGAATGTCTATCTTTAAATGTCCTCCCTTTGCTCCAATGCTTTAGGAGTATTTGCTCCTAAAGACCCCCTCCAAATTTGATATTGTGATATTTATTATAAATTAAAAATTGTGATATTTATTATAGCAAAAAAGTAAAAAATATAGATTTTTTTTCAAATTTATCGCTCTTCTTTTGTTTATAGTGCAAAAAATAAAAACCTCAGAGGTGATCAAATACCACCAAAGGAAAGCTCTATATGTGGGGAAAAATGATAAAAATGTGCGTACAGCATGGCATGACCGCACAATTGTCATTCAAAATGCGACAGCGCTGAAGACTGAATATTAGCTTGGGCAGGAAGGGGGTGAAAATGCCCTGTATTGAAGTGGTTAATCTTCCAGCTACAAACCTGGGACAACCATACCACATTTTATATATGAGAAACCCTGTCTATGAGGATAATTGCAAGTAGGTGTATTCTGTACAGAAGTAGGGATTCTCTGCTTGAATCTCTGTTGTTATAGATTCATATAGAGATTATGAAGCCACATGTTTCCCTGACTGAGTCACAGAGACCTTGCTATGAAAAGTTCATGTTTGTGCATCTTTCACTATTCTGCAGTGTGTGCATATTACCACCCTGAATCTGTTTTGCTCTGTTGGTTCTAACTTTGCACTTGTCTAGTAAACTGAAAGCTACCATTACTCTCTGTCTGATTATTGGCCAATTACCCGTTTTGTTGAATTTTTACTGTTGATTGAAAAATCAATCAAAAATACCTGAAGGCATCTTATATTTTTTCCTTAGTTTAAAATCCTTTAATTCTATTTCCTTATTTTGTCAGATTTATTCATTTAATTCGATTTTTTTTTTTTAAATCAGAGCTAAAGTCAAATATTGATTTAAGGTCTGTTGGTGTAAAATGTACACCTTAACTTAGTAATTGCTTTTAATTACTAAAAAAAAAAACATGAATTTAACAAAAGGTTTATTGAATATTTTATGGTTTGCTAACTGTATAGTGTGGCCAATAAACAATCTGTCACACTGACTATGCAATGTAAGCTAAAATGTCTCATATCTATACAGATCTATCTCACTAAACCATATTCTTAACTCTGACACTGTACAAGTATGAAGGAGGTGAAAAACTCTTGCATTATTTGAATACTTTGCATTCTTTTTTCATTCATCTTTTCATTTTTGTCTTTAACATATGTAGGTGAAAGCTTTTAGCTGTACATTTTGCAGTTCAGCAGCTGGCAGTAAATGTTATTTTGTGGTAAGTTAAAAGTTCCTGATCCTACCACATCTCTTAGTGGCAGGTAGTGGTATATTCTTTGGGGGGGAGGGGGAACCCGCTTCCTGATTCCGGGAGGAGAATCAGGAAGACAATAGGGCATATTATTTCGCTATTGTCACACAACTGGGTGGGCTTGGGGCGCAGTGCTCCGCACCCTGAGCCCATCCTTTTTTGAAGCCTATTAGAGCCTCTGGCTCTAATAACGTGCTTAAAAAAAAAAAAACCTTTGGAATCCATGCGTCCGGCGCCCCACAAGGAGATTAGGAGGCTGCACGCATGGATGGATGGGCAGCGCTTGTGCACCCTGCATTATGGGCCGCCACTGGTGAGAAATTTAAAGCAGTAGAGGTACTCACTGGTCTTGAACAGGAGTATGTGTCAAAACAAGAGAAATTTGTTCTGTCCAACTGTTTGATGCATTGTAGTCCACCTTTTGTCAAGGCGTATCTCCCTACTGAAATGTAGGAGCAAATGTAAAATGCAGGTTTTTTTTTAATGCTGGCCTTATGTTGTTGCATCAGTGGTCATAATTAACCACTTGCCGCCCACCATATAGCAATATGACGTTGGCAAAATGGTTGCAATATCCTGACCGGACGTCATATGACGGCACGAATCATGGCGATCGTTGTTGCAGTGTGTTAGTCTGACACATCGCATCTCTGATCTAGGTAAAGAGTCTCTGACAGAGACTCTACCATGTGATCAGCCCAGTCCAATCACGGCTGATCACGATGTAAACAGGAAGAGCCGTTGATCGGCTTTTCCTCACTCACTGAGGAGAGCCAATTGGCTGCTCTTTTGACGGGGGGGGGGGGGTTCCAAAATGGGCATCACTGATTGGCAGGCATTATTGTTTGGCACTGATTGGCATCCATCAGTACCATCGATTAATGTACATCATCCTTAAAGATGTCATATGACGTCCGGTCAGGATATTGCAACCACCGCTGACATCATTTTGCTATATGGCGGGCGGCAAGTGCTTAAACTGTGGTTTCAGTATGGCAATATGTTGTCCTAGGGAGATGCTTATCTTTGTATGTAAAATAGCTTATTTGTCTCTGAAAGAATTAAGATTATGAGAGGATATGAACAGAAATACTAATATACAGTATTTACTGTATATATATATATATATATATATATAGTCATGGCCAAGAATATTGTCACCCCTCCATTTCTGTCAGATATGTACTACTTCGCCCAGAAAAGTGTTGCAATTAATGTTTAGGCATTCTTATGTTTATTTCTTTTGTTTGTATTGGTATGACACAAAAAAGTGGAGAAACAAAAAGCCAAAGATGACACATTCCACGCAAAACTCCAAAAAAGGACTGGACAAAATTATTGGCACCCTCAATTTAATATTTGGTAGCACACCCATTAGAAAAAATAACTGAAATCAATCGCTTCCTGTAACCATCAAAGAGTTTCTTACACCTCTCTATTGGAATTTTTCAACCACTCTTCTTTCGTCAGCTGCTCCAGGTCTCTCAGATTGGAATGGTTCCTTTTCTCAACTGCTGTTTTGAGATCTCTCCACAGGTGCTCTATGGCAATGTTTTCTGAACTCCAGTCCTCAAGTACCCCCAACAGGTCATGTTTTCAGGATTTCTCTGTGGTAATTACTAAGGCAGTGAAACTAATCAAATCACCTGTGCAAAATAATGGAAAGCCAGAAAACATGACCTGTCGGGGGGTACTTGAGGACTGGAGTTGAGAAACATTGCTTTATGGGATTTAGATCTGGACTCATTGCTGGCCTGTTCAGTACTCTCCAGCGTTTTGTCTTAAACCATTTCTGGGGTGCTTTTTGACATGTGCTTTGGGTCATTGTCCTACTGTAAGACCCATGTCCTCTGACAGAGACCCAACTTTCTGATACTGAGCTCTACATTGCACCCCAGAATTCTTTGCTGATCTTCAGATTTCATAATGCCATGCACACGGTCAAGACATTCAGTGCCTAAAACAGCTAAGCCACCCAAAAACATCAGTGAACCTCCACCATGTTTGACTGTAGGGACTATATTCTTTTCATTCGTTATGCACTTGGGGGCTAAGAATATGCATGCATCATACATACTAGGGGAGTACAACTGGGGGGATCAATGGTGGAGAAGGATCTGGGGGTTTTGGTAGATCATGAGCTCAATAATGGCATGCAATTCCAAGCTGCGGTTTCCAAAGCGAGCAAAGTCCTTTCTTGTATTAAGAGAGTTATGGACTCCAGAGAGAGAGATATCATTTTGTCTCTGTTCAAATCATTAGTAAGACCTCATCTGGAATATGCAGTTCAGTTTTGGGTACCAGTTCTCAAAAAGGATATCGGGAAACTGTAGAAAGTGCAGAGAAGGGCAACCAAACTGATAAGAAGCATGGAGAAGCTCAGCTATGAGGAAAGATTAGAGGAACTGAATTTATTCACTCTCTAGATTAAGGGGGGATATGATCAACATGTACAAATATATAAGGGGTCCATATAGTGAACTTGGTGTTGAGTTATTCACTTTACAGTCAACACAGAGGACAAGGGGGCACTCGTCTAGAGGAAAAGAGATTTCAAATACGGAAAGGTTTCTTCACAGTAAGAGCTGTGAAAATGTGGATTAGACTTCCTGCAGAGGTGGTTCTGGTGAGCTCAGTAGATTGCTTTAAGAAAGGCCTGGATTATTTCCTAAATGTACATAATATAACTGGGTACTAACATTTATAGGTAAAGTTGATCCAGGGAAAATCCGATTGCCTCTCGGGGGATCAGGAAGGAATTTTTTCCCCTACTGTAGCAAATTGGATCATGCTCTGCTGGGGTTTTTTGCCTTCCTCTGGATCAACTGTGGGTAAAAAACTGTGGGGATTGTATGATATTATTATTATTGTTTATTTTTTTATTTATCGTTGAACTGGATGGACTTGTGTCTTTTTTCAACCTGACTAACTAACTATGTAACTATGTAATTAAAGGCCTCCTTTCTTTTTCTGAAAACAGTAGAATGAGGGGCTTTACCAAAAAGCTGTAATTTTGTTTTGTCTGTCCACAGCACATTCTCCTAAAAGGATTTTGACATCCTAAGGTAAGTTTTGGCAAACTCCAATCTGTTTTTTTTATGTTTCTGTGTCAGCAGTGGGGTCCTCATGGGGCACCATAGTGCCACTTTGCATTTAGATGGCAAAGTATAGTGTGAGCTGACACAGTTGTACCCTGTGCCTGAAGGTCAGTTTGAATTTGTCTGGAAGTTGATCGAGGTTCTTTATCCCCCATTTGAACAATCCTTCATTGCAATCTTTGATCAATTTTTCTTTTTTGTCCACATTCATTGAGATTACCGTAGCTACAGTGCCATGGGCTGTAAAACTTCTTGACAATGTTGCGCACAGCGGACACAGGAACATTAAGATCAATGGAGATCCATTTGGGACGCACGGGTGCCCGCCCCCCCCCATCAATGCATCTGGCCCCCTAATCTACATGCAGGATGTTGGACACATGGATTCCAATGGGGGGGGGGGGGTTGTTGTTTTTTTTAAGCATGTGATTAGAGCCAGAGGCTCTAATAGGCTTCAAAAAAGGATGGGCTCAGGGCGCAGATACCCGACCAACCAAGGGGTAGTTGTTTGCTGCCCCCCCATAAAAAAAAACATTAGCCGCCACTGCTTGAGATTGTCTATGCTTGTCCACAATTTTTTCTCAAATCCTCAGACAATTCTTGGCTGCTCTTTCTTTTCTCCATGCTCAGTGTGGCACACAGACACACAACAGAAAGATTGAGTCAATTTTTCACCATTTTAACTGGCTCCTGGTTGGATTACTATATTGTCAGCACCTGTTAATTGATACAGGTGAGCTTAATTATAATTTAAAAGAGCATCACAAACTTGGAATGCAATTATTTCTTACAGTTTTGAGAAGGTACCAATAATTTTGTCCATTCCATTTTGGGAGTTTTGCGTGGAATGTGTCAGATTTGGCTTTTTGTTTCTCCACTTTTTTGTGTCATATCAATACAAACAGAAGAAATAAACATGAGAATGCCTAAACATTTGTAATTGAAACAACTTACAGGGGTGACAATATTTTTGGCCATGAATGTGTGTATTTAAATATCAGACGTGTTGTACACGGTTACACTTTCATCAGTAGTGATCCTTTAATTACATTAAATTGCATGTCTCTATGGTTAACTTTCATGTAAAAGGTCTCCCATATTTTGGGAAATGAAAAAGTTCTATCTTTACTTGGTACTCAAATACAAATTAACATTAGTGCACATAGTAACGTATAGTAAATTGCTTTTCTTTGCACTGCAAATTGACAGTAGCTTAAAAATGATATTTGAGGGTACTGTTAAAATAATTAACAGTAGTCTAAGCCACTCAGCGTCTGTCACCCCTCTTTGCCAATCCCTCCACTGGCTTCCAATTGCTCAACAAATAAAATCACCAACTTCTTCTCAAAATATCAAACTAAAGCTGGCCATACATTAAACAAAAATGCATACAAACATTCCTATAAAAATTCTTAGCAATACATTTGATAACATGACATTAGATTTTGGAGTGAATCAGCTTTCTCCAACAAAGACCATATTCACTGTTAGAAATTTGTTAATTTGAGGAAAAAAAATCAATTCTACTCCTTTGAATTTTCACTGCAGTTGAAAAAGAACATCAACTTGACCCCGCTGATAATTTGAAAATAACTTAAAGCAAACATTTTTCTTTTACAAAAGAGTTTATTGAACTGGAATAAGATGTACAGCCAGCATTCAATATAACAAGCATATCAAATGTGAAAAACAAGCTATGTTGTAAAACAAATGTTCTTTTGTGTAGTATAGCTTAAAGTGGTTGTAAACCTCAGACATGAAATATGAACAGAGCACATTCCTCTATAGTGTGTACTTGTCTCAATTGCCTCATTTCCAACACCCCATTTTTGTTTGTTTGTGGTTTTTAGGTGACGTGGATGTTGTGGAAGAAAAATCGCACTTTACCACAGTGCCCCCCCCCCCCCCCCCCCCCCCCCCCCCCTGCAATAGAGATCTAGATTACATAAAGCAAAACATCAATGATGTTCAACAAAAATTGAAGAACTTCATTGATGTTTTAGGAAAAATATGAAAAAGCAACAAGTAATTTACACACATTTGTGCCAGCTTCTGAACACATTTGCAACTTAAAAACTGTGTGAAATTTGGAACATGCACACATTGTGTCCACATGTGCTAGCTCCCATCATGGTGGGTGAATGGCAACGTTTTTTTGGGGGTGCAAACACTTTACGAACTACGAAAGTGGTTGTGGTGAAGGGGTTGCACCCCCAAAAAACGTCCATTCATCCCCATGATGGAAAATGGCACTTTTGAAGCTTCTAGGCATGTGTTTTACCATCTAATGAATCTTTGTAAATAATGTTGTAAATAACCAAGATGTTGTCAGTTTTGGCGTGAAGATTGTAAACGCACTTGTGAATGTTTTCCAAGTAAACTTTTTTATTTTTCCAAATGTGTGGCTTCCTTATTTAAATAAAACAATGCATTATGTATGTAAAATGTAAAGGATATGGGGGGCAATGGGTGTTATTTACTAAAGGCAAATCCACTTTGCACTGCAATTTCCTTTCCCAGGGAACTTTTTCAATGCACTTGTAGAGCATAGCGGATTTGACTTATGTAAATGACACCCACAGTGCTTTGTACGAAAACACGGAGCACAGCATTTTGGAGAATACACACATGTCAGACCTGGTGCTGAAAAGGAGTATTTTGGGTGTCAGTTATGCAGGAGAAACCTTCTCTAGACCAAAGATTAGGTAGCAAAACACACATTGAGAATAATCTTTTTGGAAGAAGAGACTGTTACCTCTTTTGCCCAGAAAGTGCATTACACTGTCGAAGGCAAAGGGAAAAAAAAATGACAAAGTAAAAATAAGCTAAAAAGAGACTGAAATGACAAGAAATCAGAGGTTGGGTTAAAATATCAGATTTATTAAAAATGCCTCTCACACATCGTCAGGCAGAGCAATGGCCCCCCTACCACAAAAGTATTCCATATATTGGTCCCGGACCACGGGGGCATTGAGAGGGGGCAAGCCTGGACGTGCCACTCGAAGGGCTGTGAGGTCCGCATTTGGAGGGCCCTCCACATCTGGGCCAACGGGCACACATAGTTCCTGTTATGTCTTTTGAGGAGTTGTGCAATATGCAACAGGCAAGAAACTATGTGGTTCAGTTTGTATTCCGCCAAGTTAAATGCCGTCAGGAACAGGCGGAAGCGGCTGGCCAGGATGCCAAAAGCGTTCTCCACCACTCTTCTGGCTCTGGACAGCCTGTAGTTGAAGACCCTCTGGTCCGGGTGAGGGTCCTCATCGGGAACGGCCTCATCACATGGGGAGTCAGCGCAAACGCTTCATCTGCGACAAAGACGAAGGGGAGTCCTTCGGCATTCTCCTCTGGAGGTGGCAAGCACAGACTGCACTTTGGAGACGCCAGTAGAACTCCGTGTGCGTAATGGCCCCACCATCCGATATCCGGCCGTTCATCCCCACGTCCACTTACATAAACTCGTATGTTGCCGACACCACCGCCAACATCACTACACTATTAAACCCTTTATAATTATAATAGTAGGACCCCGAGTTGGGGCGGTGGGACGATGCGGACGTGTTTCCCATCAATTGCCCCTCCGCAGTTAGGAAAGTCCCAACGGCTGGCAAAGTGGGAGGCCACAGTCTGCCATTCCTGTGGCGTGGAAGGGAACTGTGGAGTGAAACAAGAAAAAAAAATGAGTCACTTTGCACCTAAACATTGCAAGCAGATTAGACAATCAACATCTTGGAACAAGAGCATTGTATAAAATTGGAGGCTGGAAAGTATTTACACAGAAAAGTAGAGGCTCCCCTTCACAGATTACTCACCCCCCCATCAATCCCCCCACTTCTGATGGGACATTGGCAATAACTATGGTTTTGGGGGGGGGGGGGGGGTGGTGGACAGGTAACCCTCTGCACTTCATTGATTGGCAAATGGCTCAATAATGTGGCCTAGTTTGGCCAGACCCTCTGTACTTAACACTATTGGCAGGCCACAGGAAAGATCAAATAACATTTTACCCCCCCCCCCCAAAAAAGGCAGGCACAGTGTGACATTATTAAATTACCAAGCAAGCTAATAGGAGGGAAAGAAGACAAAAAATTAGGAAATGGAATGTATGGAGGCAGCCCCTTGCACTACATGCTTTGCTGAATTCATCCCTAAAGATGCGCACTATAAAGAGGTAGGTATATAGTGTGTATTGACCTTGGGAAAGCCAGCAGATAAAGGATTGGTACCATCTGACAGAGCAGTGGGGGAGGGGGTTCCTAATGAGTTTGCCCCCCCCCCCCACCAAAAGAACAAAAAAAGGGGGGCTCTACATGAAGTAAACCACACAGCAAACATTTGTGCATATTTTAGGGGGTGTTTTGGGGCAAACAATACTATGCAGCAGACAAAAGACATTGCTTAAGTGACTAGGCCATAGGTGTCTATTGGGGCAGAAGAGCATGCTGGTGAGGTAAGTGAAGGGAAAAATGCATGAAGGAGAAAAGGGGCACAGCATATTAGAACATATTGCAATCATGGTAATTAGGGAAGGAGGTCAAAAATACAAGTCATTAGCAAACAGAGCATACATAGAAGGGAATAGTAAAGTAGAAATGTTACCTTAATATAGTCCTCCTGCAGGACTGAATGATGGCAGAACAGGTCTCTGGAATAATGATTCCAGGGCCTGGGGAGAGATACCTGAAGAGAACTTCAAATCCTGAAGACTTCTCCCTGTCGCCAGTACCTCAACGTGGCAACAAGCCTCTGCTCCGGAGTAATGGCTTGTCTCATGCAGGTATCCTGCCGGCTGATAAAGGGGGTCAGCAAAGCCAAAAGACGGTGAAAATCGGGGTCCGTCATCCTGAGAAAGTTCCTGAAATCATCAGGATTATTCTCCCGGATCTCACGAAGCAAAGGCATGTGCGAGACTGGTCACGCTGAAGCAACCAATTCTTGGTCCACATACTCCTCATCACTCTGTTCATGGACGGGTCTTGGGTCAAAGCTAAAAGCCCGACACCAATTCGCGTACAGCACGAACTCGGCGACGAGTACGCACGGGAAACATCGCTCAGAAGGTCACAAAAGGTCGGCTGGTCAGATAAACAGCAAGGCCTGAAAGAACGAAGTGAATACTGTAATTTCTGTCTGCTGCTTCATTCCTCTGCTATCAACGTTAATCACTTCTGACAATGTTTCCTGACACCAAGAGAAAAATGGTGACAGGGGAGGGAGCCCCAGCAGATTGACAGCCTCAGCTCTGTTCCTGTGTGCTGTGTAAAGGGGGAGGGCTTTCCCTCCAATCAGCTCTCAGACCTCTCCTCACTAAACTCTGCAACTTCAGCACTTTGCCCCCTTTTTTAAAAATCTCAGGCAAGATTAGAAATTCAGCACTTTGAACAGATGTAGCGAAGAGAAGACTACAGATAGACAGGTACAACATATGTAGGAGGATTTGTTTAATCTCTGTGTATCACCTGAGACCAGTCACCTCACTGGGTGAATGTAACCACTTTAACTGTCCTCTTTACTACTCTCAAGACCTCCTGTTCTCTATCATCTGTGTAACCTCTTCCCATACTTACATCCAGAACATTTACAGAGTCTCTCCCATCCTCTAAAATGCCTTACCCCAAAATGTACTGCTAGTAAAAATCTTGCTGCTAAATTCTGGCTATTTTGTTAATCTACTCCAAAAAAAAAAAAAAAAAAAAAAAAACATGGGAAGCTGAGCACATTCATAGGGATATACACTCACCAGCCACTTTATTAGGTACACTTTTCTAGTACCGGGTTGGACCCCCTTTTGCCTTTAGAACGGTTTTAATTCGAGGCATAGATTCAACAAGGTGTTGGAAACATTCCATATTGACATATAGCATCACGAAGTTGCTGCAGATTTGTCGGCACATCGATGATGCGACTCTCCCTTTCCACCACATCCCAAAGGTGCTCTATTGGATTGAGATCGGGGGACTGTGGAAGCCATTGGAGTATGCCTAATGCCTAATATCTATTTTATCTATGAGGCTATGGAACCGCAGTGAATGTGACTGATAAAATGTCAGATGCTTTAGGTGCACATTGAAAGTAAAGAAAAAAAGGTGCAAAAACTAACAGATGGTCAGTAACAAGTGAATACTCCAAAGTCACAATCAATATAAACTAAAAAAAAACAAAATGAAATGAAAACCCCCAAAAAACACCCCTGACCCTCCCGCCCCATTTATTTAAAGGGAATCCCTAAAAGCATATATATAATAAAGACCCTATTACTATTCACATAGAATAAAAAACAATATACCCCCAAAATACCACCCTCTGAAACAAAAGCAGATTTTTAGGGGTGGGGCAGCAGCTAAAAATGACTGCTTACATCAAATGAACCACAAAATACAAGGAAAGTCAAAAATGGCCCATGATAACGATCAAATAATGAAAAAGAGTTGCTTGCCCAGGAACTGGCGATCAGAATTAAAGTACATTTTTCAACTGCCATATGTTCTCTAAATGCAGTTTGTCAGCTTTCCCTAAAATTTCCTTATCTTTATTTCCAATTTACTGACACTATGGGGTAGATTTACTAAAGGCAAATCCACTTTGCACTTCAAGTGTACTGCTAATGCACTTGGAAGTGCAGTCGCTGTAGATCTCAGGGGGAAGATCTGAAATGAGGGGAAGCTCTGCTGATTTCTATCATCCAATTATGCACAAGCAAAAAGGCTTTTTATTTTCCTTGCATGTCCCCCTCAGATCTACAGTAAATTCCAAGTGCATTAGCAGTGCACTTTAGTGCAAAGTGGATTTGCCTTTAGTAAATACCTCCCCCGGCTGTTCTTTACCCCACCTATCATAATAAGGAGGCTGCATTAATCAAAAGTTCTCTTTTGGCTCCTCTAAGCCTGCTGGACATAGTTTAAAGGCAATGCAATTTATTATGGTTTTAAAAAAAAAAAAATCTTCTGGACTAATTTGCATATAAACCAGCAGGCTGTGCCTCAAACCCATGGTCGTGGTGAACCCAAACCTCATCCCTAATAGGAACTTCCGTTTTTTAAAGTGCTTTGTAAACCAAACTCAGAATGTACAATTGTTTAGCACTGAAAAAGGAACACAGAAAAAAGAATCTCAGACAAATGTGTTAGAATATGTTACAGCTATGTAATTGCATTCATGATAGACAACCTTCAAACCTCAAGTCTTTCAAACTCTCCTTTCCCATTGCCCTTTGCCCCTGCCCCCTCTAAGGCCCCTTTCACACTGGGGCGGTGAGCCGCGATGACGGTAAAGCAGCGCTATATTTAGCGCTGCTTTACTGTCGTTTTTACCGCGGTTTTCGGCCGCTCGCGGTGCGGTTTTACCCCCCGCGAGCGGCCGAAAAAGGGTTAAACACCCCCCGCAGAGCGCCGCCGTAGCGGCGCTTTGCGGCGGTATTGCCGCGGTTTTACCGCGGTCTCCCATTCTTTTCAATGGGAAGGAGCGGTATAGGAGCGGTGAACACATCGCTCCTATCCCGCTCCAAAGATGCTGCTAGCAGGACTTTTTTTGTCATCCTGCTAGCGCACCGCTCCAGTGTGAAAGCCCGCCGGCTTTCACACTGGAGTTAAAGGGGCAGGATTTTTTCATGCGGTGAACAGGCGCTATTTTTAGCGCTGCACCGCATGAAAAACGCCCCGGTGTGAAAGGGGCCTAACTGTATGCTGAGGTTAATTTTTAAGCTAAAAATCTCTTTTAATTAAAGCTTGCATCAAGGAAATATTTAAAAAAAGATTTTATCATTTTAAAGACCCTGCAAGTACAGAAAAATACATATTGATCTGAAAGAAATGTACTTAGTTCTTAATTTCCTATTGTGGACTGACAACACACAACCACACACCATTTTTATGGACTGTGTAGTGTGAGTCCTGCTTATTGTTCCTGAGTGGTTTCAGCCCTGCATGTAGTCCAAGTTAGGAGTAGGGAGAGCTAAATAGTCTCTTTGAGATAACACGAGCAGAGAGCACAGAACAGCTGTTCATTTCTGACAGGTATTTTCTTGAACTTATAAAACAGATAAAACAATATGCTTTAGGTGGTATATTAAAAACACCAAAATGGAGCAAATAAGAGAATTTTATTATTACTGTTTACATACACATTAACTAAATCCATGGTCATGGGATGCTCTGGGTTTCCTTCTGGACTGCTGGACTGGAGATCCCTTCTTCGGGGGTCCCATGTTGCTGGCTGGCTGACATGAGCGACTCCTACTGGCTGTCCAATGGTGGGCACCTCACAGGCTCCTGTGGTGTTATGATGACATGATAAGGAGCAACAAGCTCAGACTGTATTGGTGGATCACCAGTCTTCACTGCCCAAAGAGGAGCTGTGGAGGGTCAGCTTAGTAAAAGAAGGGGGTTGAAGGTTTATAATTTGTAAATTGGGAAAGGAGGGAGTATACAGAGTTTAAATATGCCTAGAAATTACCTTTAAGGACATCCATACAGAGAAAAATATAAAGATTACATTTGGTGACCTCTTTCTAAAAAGTTTAGTTGCCTGGATATCTGTGGCTATAGTGCTTTCTGAGTCTACAATATTGAAATTTCTAGGTATACAGAACAGAGAGCTTAGATGCAGCTTACTGCTTTTGAGCATATTTGTAATACAGACCCCCATACCAAATGCATTATATGTTTAGCTGCCTGGATTTAGTTTATTTAGTTGTTTGGACTTTTGTGGCTTCTGTGCTTTCTAAATCTACATTATTGAAATGTATAGGTATACACTACAGAGAGCTTTAATGCGTCTTGCTGCTTTATTTGTAGCATATTTGTAATACAGATCCCATGGATTATTTCCACTCTCTATCCATCATTTATTTAATATTTTCCCCCCTCAGTGCCTAAATATACTACCAACTGGGAATTAGATATATAGTCTTCTTGGTTTTGTTTAACATACGTTGCCCTTCCAGTGGTCCTTGCTGCAAAGACCAGTTATAGGTGGGGGCAGTGGCCACTTATTTGTATCTTTAATATATTGGTCAGGCAACGCACTAACACCTTTGCTGCCATAGTTCTATGTGCTGGGTGTTCAGTTTTCCCCTGTGACTTTAAGGAGGGAGAGCTCCTTCCAGGCTCACCTGCCTTCTGCCTATCCATTAAAATGCTTCAACTTTGGAGACTCACAGAAGTTAGAGTTAGGACTACAGAAAATGGGGTGCCTTGACAATGCCTGTAGCTTACGCATGTATTTGCAAATGTGTTCAGACTAAATCCCTGTTTTTAACGCATATTTTTAGACAGGTCAATTCGGCTGGTCGCAGTCTGGTTGGTAAGTTGAGTCTTCTATCTCTGCAGGAAACTGGCAAGAAATCTGGTCCAACATCTGGTCCAACATATCAAAGAGCTCTATTAACCGCTTCAGCACCGGCCATTTTTCACCCTTCCTTACCAGAGCACTTTTTGCGATTCGGCACTGCGTCGCTTTAACTAACAATTGCGCGGTCGTGCAACGTTACACCAAAACAAAATTGACGTCCTTTTTTTCCCACAAATAGAGCTTTCTTTTGGTGGTATTTGATTACCTCTGCGGTTTTTTATTTTTTGCGCTATAAACAAAAAAAGAGCGACAATTTTGAAAAAAAACACAATATTTTTTACTTTTTGCTATAATAAATATCCAATTTTTAAAAAAAAAACAATTTTTTTTCCTCAGTTTAAGCCGATACGTATTCTTCTACACATTTTTGGTAAAAAAATCGCAATAAGCATATATTAATCGGTTTGCGCAAAAGTTTATAGCGTCTACAAAATAGGGGATAGATTTATTGAATTTTTTTTTTTTTTTTACTAGTAATGGCGGCGATCTGCGATTTTTTTCGTGACTGCGACATTGCGGCGGACACTTCGGACACTTTTGACACATTTTTGGAACCATTTACACAGCGATCGTTGCTATAAAATTGCATTGATTACTGTGTAAATGTGACTGGCAGGGAAGGGGTTAACACTAGGGGGCGCTGCAGGGGTTAATGTGTTCCCTAATAGGAGTGATTCTAACTGTGGGGGAAGGGACTCAAGGGGAGGAGACCGATCATGTGTTCCTCCGTACTGGGATCACATGATCGGTCTCCTCTCCGCTGACAGGACGTGGAGCTGTGTGTTTACACACAGCTCCACGGTCCCGCACGGTCCCGTTGTTTTAACGGGCAATCGCGGGTGCCCGGCGGACATCGCGGCCGCCGGGCACTCGCACCGGGTCCCGAGCGATGCCGCGCGCGCGCCCCCCAGGCGGCCGGGAATCCGAGGACGTCATATGACGCCCACCCAGGATGGGAGATCCACCTTGTGGGCGTCATATGACTATGGGCGGTATTGAAGTGGTTAATGTTGTAGCTATGAAAAAAAAAGTTGCTAATGTGATGGTATTTGGTATCCTTCCATTTTTTTACGCCTATAGCTGGGTATCCTGGGTATTTAGCTCATGCAATATATCTGAATATCTGGGGTCCATGGCTGGATTGCAACAAGCCTCTATTCATAGATTGGTCTCTGTTGTCATTGTGATTAACTAACCCTGGCTAAAAGGATAAAGCTATTGGATGGATCTCACAGGACCCCCTCCTTGTACCCGCCCCTCCTCTATTTCTCATCAGTGCTACGCTGGACCTTTTTCTTTTGCTTTTTCTCTTGCTTCCTCCCTTTCTACCCCTCTTTCTTTTTCCTCCACCTCCCCTGACCACCTTGCTCTTACTGCTTTAAAGAACTGCTGTGTTCGCATGCTCCTCCTACACCATTCACACAGTGAAACTCAAATGTACCATGACTGAGAAATTGCCATGGGGCCATACCTCCCACATTTATCCTTTATCATAGTGTGTCTATGGCTTTTCTTATCATTGTGTTTTACCTGGGTACTAAGTATGGATATGTACTATTCTCTGCAATGGTTAATGGGAGCCTCGCTCCACATTATCCCTTATTGTTGTTGTTCTTTTGCATTATTTCAGGTGCAACAGGTGGTACATTTGGGCGCACTGTTTTTTGATGGCACTGACCAAAGAGCTGTCTCTTTTCGTCTCCCCTTTACCTGATAATCTGAACAAAAGGTGTGCTGTACTAAATCAGAATTTAATTTACTCACCCATAATTCTGGTATCACAAAACCATCGCTAGGTCCTGGAGGAAGCCAAATATCCCTTTTGAGGAGTTTAAATCTTGCACTAACTTGTGCATGACATATACGAAAATGGTGCCCACACTGGATGATAGGCTATTCAAATGTCACAAAATCTGGGAGTCCTGGATTACAAACTACCTACCCATTACTATGACTCTACCTTTCTTACTAATCATTTCTTACTAGACATCAGGAAGCCCATCTACTGAGCACTGTTTATTAGTTTCCTCTTCTCTTCTACTACAAACCCCCCCACCGCCACCAACATGACCCTTCCTTTTTTTCTCCCCTTCTTTTCTCCCTCCCCACACGTACCTGTTTCCTTGCTTGTTCACCCCCCTTATTTCCTCTTCTGTCCTTTGCTGGATACTATTCCTTTTCTGTTTTTTGGACACCTAATACAGAGGTTTTATCTCTCTTATCTCTAACTTCAGTTCTGGGATGAAATATCCCTGGGATTGTTATTTCTATTGCACGTTCTGTAAGGTAACAGATTAATAACTCGTCTCACTGTGTTGAATAATAGTCTTGTGAGGCTTTCCATATATAATTTTTTTTCAAGTGCAACATGAAGATTATGTATTATCTCTGTTCCAGTTTTTTCTTACCTGTAAAATGTTGAAAACTCAATAAAATCTATTGAAACAGAAAATAACATTTGACAACCATTGTACTGCTGTACCGATGAAAATATTTTAAATTCAGCCTGTATACATTTTATATTAGTAATATTCCATGATTATTTGGAAAGAAAGAACTGGCATTACTAACAACTATGATTAACAGAACATTTTGAAACATTTGCAAAGACCGACCTATTCTTGAGATGCTCATACATATACAAATGATTGTACCGAAAATAAATTCAGTTTAGATTACTTTCTGTTTGCCATGACATTATCTATCTGACAACTATTCCAGAAACTAAAAGTAGTTTCAGCTATGCCAGCTGATATTTAGTCACCTCTTTACTTAGTGACACTGCTTGGTACAGTAATGCTTTTCAACTGAGTCACTAATTTCTGATAAGAAAATGCTTACAGATAATCACTAGATTGTAAATCGGAAATAATTCAACCATTTGACATAGCTATAAGGACTTCGTCTACAGCATTGTGTTTTTCTGTACTCTCAAATGAGTAGTTTCATTCTATTATACACATTATAAACCAATATCAGGAAAAAAATTTTTTTATAAAAATAAGAAAGAAAAAAAAAAGATATATATATATATATATATATATATATATATATATATATATATAATATATATATATATATATATATATACACACATGCATAAAAAGGGCTAAAAAGGGTATTTTAAGGATGAATTGTAAAGATAAGGCACATTAAAATGCGGGGACGCATAGGAACGCACAACTCAGTTCCCGTTAGCAGCCGTGTCCTGCAAGACTTTGAAGTATGCGACACCAGCAGCTGCCGACACAGCTCGCAATAGTAAGCCATTCAGGCATTGCCAGTAGGGGGCCCCATGACAGCTTCCGCTTCGATATACCTGTCAATCACAGCTAGCTGACAGGTAGATCAGGTCCCTGCTGCTAAGAGATTGTATTTAGTCAGACCTCTCGTGATGCGCTCCTCCCCGCCGGCCCCTCCTGATTTCCTGTCTCCTCATCCCCCCCAGTCTCCTGCATACTTGCTCTGTGTGTCTCGCTGAATCCCCCCCTCCTCTATCTTCAGTGCCATATGATGAGAGAACCCAGAGAAGGAGCACAGCTATTCTGCTCACTGGACATGCAGGGAGAGAGGTGAGCTGAGGGAGGAACATCAGTTTGGCGTGGTAAGCTGAGCACAATACCTGGCAAAGTTTAATGCCAGGAGGAAAGTTTATGTGGAAATATGTGAAGGGTTGGAATAGCAGCGAGTGTGTTTTGGAGCCCTGCAGAGTTTGCAGCCCCCCAAACGAACATACATCTCTTAAGCAGGAACACATTACTATGTCCCCAAGCATTCTGTCCAGATAATGTGCAGTTAATTTATGACCTTTCCGTTTAACCCTGTGTTATCCAACTCTGTTCAATGAAAAGTGTAAACTCTCCACATAAACACTCTATATACAAAATAAAATTCCCCGATAAAGATCAGAACATAATGTTCACATTTGCATGGAAGCACAATTGAATGAATGCTGATTATTCAGAGAATTACCGTATTTATGTTTATTGAGGATTGTTTTTTTAATGTACTAACAATTAAGCTTCATACACACAATACAAAAATTGGATGAAAAATACCACTTTTGAAGCATTCGTGCATATTAGCATATCATTTTTTTTTTTTTTTGGTGGGCGAGTGGATCTTGGGTGGGAGTTCCCACACTTTTTTCCCCATTACTTGACCTCTGCATAAGTTACAATGCTCGGCTGAACCTTGCCTGCTCTTGACCCCTGCCTGACAGCTACATCTACAATTGCTGTTACTACCTACTAATTAAAGCATTTTTCAGAGAACATTATATAGTGCAGAGTGCACACCAGTCAAAGTTGCAATGCCCCTCATTGGTTGGTGTCTGGAACTGCAACCCCACAGTAATCGATTAGATGCAATCATTCCCCAGATGTCAATATCTGATGTGGGCTTGTGGTTAACCAATTCACACTGTTCCTATTTTAGATACTTTGATAAAAGCGAGTCACAATTTCAGCTGTTATGCAAGTGCCTCTTATTTAGTGTAGCAATAACAGTCAGAAAGAAACCGTCTGGTAATTGTATCTGAGGAATGTTTGGAGATATCAGACTGTTATTTTGAGGAAGATACTGGGATTTCGGCCAGTATGTATTTATAGTTATTTTTGTATAGTGATTCATCTCTGCACAAAGTCTTTATTAAAGTAGTTGTAAACCTCTGGCATGAAATATGAACAAAGCATATTCCTATCTAGTGTGTAGTTGTCTCATTCCAGAGCACTAACTGTCATTTTTGTCTGATGTCTCCTTCCTCTGCTATCTGCATGAGTCACTTCTGACAACAAGAGGTAAAAAGTTGACAGGGGAGGGAACTCCAGCACACAGCCTGTGGTTGACAGCCTCAGCTCTGTTCCTGCGTGCTGTGTGAAGGAAGGGGTGTCCCTTCTGTCCAAGCAGCTCTTAGCTCTCCTCACTGAGCTCTGCAGAGTGTATTTCTGCTTCCCGCCCTCTGTTTTCTGAAGTTTAGACAAGTTGCATACATTCTGAACTTTGAACGAACGTAGAGAAGAGATAGCTGCAGATAAACAGGTAAGACTTATGTTGGAGGATTTGATTAATCTTTGTGTAACACCTTTGGCAAATCACTTCACTGGGTATACTGTATGTAAAGGTTTACAACCACTTTAAAGTGTTACTAAATGCACCACAGAAAAATCAGTTAGCATATGCAGTAAAGCATGCTATATACTCACTGTGTAACCCAAGGGGTTAATCCTCTGCATTGTGTAAAAAGTCAGTTTGATCCTGTAATCTCTGATCCTCCCCTTCTCCCACAGTCCCCAAACCATCTCCTGATAGAATAGAGTCTTGGGGGCAAGCTGCACATGCTCAGTTTTATGTGTATTGCTAGAGAGTTTTATTTTTCTTGGGAGAGTGCATGTGATCAGCACAGGGCCAATCTGCACAGTCCAGACAGAAGTTCAGGGGTCCTGCAGCCTCATAGGACAATCAGGGAGAATGAAAACTCCTCCTACAAGCTTTAATCAGACAGTGATAGAAGTCACAAGACTGCTCTAACTGCCTATGAGAAAGGGTATTTAGAAGTTTATATTTACTAAAACATTTGCGTTGCCATGTTCTGTGTACTGCGAGAGACCAGATGTAGTGAATGCAGGGTCCTGGGTTTAGTAAGAATTTAAGTTTTATCACAGAGCCCTAACTTTGTTTTCCTTTTAAAGTGGAACTCCAGACCAGTGTTTTTTGGATACAGTAAAAACAGTCAGTGTCAGGAGGAACCTATGTCAAGTTTGTATTGCTATTTTTGTTTAGAATTTCTCTGACTTTTTCTCCTGGTCATAGTGGCCACCACAAGTACGACATTAGGGGAAATCTCCTTAGTGTGTACAAATACTGCAACAACAAAAAACAATACAAAGGTTCTAACCTTTCCCACTCTATCCGAATGTAATAAAAATAGTAAAAATAGTCTGTGTCAGGAGGAACCTTTGTCAAGTTTGTATTGCTATTTTTGTTCAGGATTTCTCTGACTTTATCTCCTGGTCATGGTGGCCACCACAAGTACGACATTAGGGGAAATCTCCTTAGTGTGTACAAAGACTGCAACAATAAAAAAAATACAAAGGTTCTAACCTTTCCCACTCTATCCGAATGTAATAAAAATAGTAAAAACAGTCAGTGTCAGGAGGAACCTTTGTCAAGTTTGTATTGCTATTTTTGTTCAGGATTTCTCTGACTTTTTCTCCTGGTCATGGTGGCCACCACAAGTACGACATTAGGGAAAATCTCCTTAGTGTGTACAAAGACTGCAACAATAAAAACAATACAAAGGTTCTAACCTTTCCCACTCTATCCGAATGTAATAAAAATAGTAAAAACAGTCAGTGTCAGGAGGAACCTTTGTCAAGTTTGTATTGCTATTTTTGTTCAGGATTTCTCTGACTTTTTCTCCTGGTCATAGTGGCCACCACAAGTATGACATTAGGGGAAATCTCCTTAGTGTGTACAAAGACTGCAACAATAAAAACAATACAAAGGTTCTAACCTTTCCCACCCTATCCGAATGTAATAAAAAAATAAAAAAATACATTTAAATTTTTTTTTTCAACACCTGCGATTCACCTTGAAAATACATAAACACAGTTACTGAACGTGCGCAGGAATGTCCACCCATCCTGAGAATGTTCTTGTAAAGAATTTGAGAGTTCTGTGAAGGTATGTCTGGCATCCAGATTCTAATTTCACCTCCCCGTGACTCTCTGCTTCTTGGTGTTTCACAATGCAAGTAGATTTTTTTTCCACTTGAGAAATTTCCAGATCTTAAACACAATTTATTGGAACTCAGACTAGTGTCTGCTTTAATCCTCTACTTAAAGGCACATAGGAAACATCATTTTGACATTTGCATAAGGTGAGAAAGGGCAGAATACAGTGCACCTAATCAGCCCTCAGTCAACTGACAGATACAGAAAGTAAGGAGCTTGATTTAAGCCTCACAGCTGAAAATCTCACTAATAGAAGTTCTTAGAGAATTACTAGTCCTCCTGGGGGACAGCAGGTGGCTTGACTATGTAAAGAGAACTGACAAAACACTTATTTGGAATCTGCAACATCTCTGATTTTACAATTTGTAAACTGGCTTCAAATTCGGCAGGGCACAAGTCCGGGAATCAATAGGTGGAGTGAAGTGTGGTGAATAAGGTAGAAGTTTATATGAGCAGCTGGAGTAGAAAGCTTTGTTTCCTTAAATACATAATCACTCTTTCTATTCACAGGGGACTATTCAGATGACTTAATAAAAGGCAAAGCCTAAAAGAAGAAACTGCTCTTTGTTCACTTCTCCCTAGTTTTTTTTAACTCTAATGATGAATCAAATTTTAACAAGTCATTAAAATAAATTAGGGCAAGCAAATGTAATCTATTTGTATGTTATAAAATCCTCTTTTTTTAACATATGTTGCAATTTTAGCTCACTGGTAGATGTTCCAAAGCTCTAGGCGTGCATTATGGATAAGATTTAAAATTTGAGAGCTAACCAATATATTTCAATGGCTAAATGAACTTTAAAGGGGTTGTAAAGGTTTGTTTTTTATTTTATAAATATGTTCCTTTAAGCTAGTGCATTGTTGTACCTTTTCCTTCGATTTCCCTTCTAAGAGCCCTTTCACACTGAGGGCGTATTGCAGGCGCTATAGCATTAGAAATAGCGTCTGCAATCCGCCCTCTAACTGCTGCACCATTGTCTGCAGTGTGAAAGCCCGAGGGCTTTCACACTGGAGCGGTGCGCTGGCAGGGCGTCACAAAAAGTCCTACCAGCAGCTTCTTTGAAGCGGTGAAGGAGCGGTGAACTCACCACTCCTTCACCGCTCCTCCAGCACTGCTCCCTATTGAAATCAATGGGGCAGCGCTGTAGCGCTATTGCAGCGGTTTGCCAGGGGTTTTAACCCTTTCTCGGCCACCAGCGGGGGGTAAAAGCACCCCGCTAGCAGCCGAAATGCGCCCCAAACCAGACGGTAAAACGCCGCCAAAAATAGCAGCGTTTTACCGCCGACGCTATTGGCGTTGTGGTGTGAAAGGGGTTTAAATGTTTTTTTTCTATGTTTTCTTTGTCTGAATTTCTCACTTCCTGTTCCTCCTCAGTAAGCTGTTCAGTAAGCTGTTCTGGCTGACTAAACACCGCTCGAATGATGGTGTGAAGTTTACTGAGGAGAAACAGGAAGTGAGAAATTCAGACAAAAAAAAACATTTAGAAGGGAAATCGAAGGAAAAGGTAAGTGAACCAACAATGCACTAGCTTAAAGTGGATGTAAACCCAAATGTAGAGAATAAGATTTCCTTTCATTTGAGCCCGTCTTGCCTCACAGATTTACTCCAGCCCTGAGAAATCCTCTTTAATTGTTCAGTTATAAAGATCTTGACAAAGTGCTGAAAACTTTGTCAAAAACGCCCCTTGCTGTGAGTGACAGTTGATTTACATATCTCATGCACTAGCCTAGAGGCAATAACAATAACAATAACAATCATCAGATCAATGCATGTTCTACTCTGCCCAGCTCTGACTACATACATCTCCCCTATATTCTACTTGCTGTTCACTCGAGAATAAATTTATTTTCACTCTGGTCTGTGGATCTGTGGTCTGTGCCTGTCTCAGGCTAGTGCATGAAAAGTATATTTGTGTAGGAGAACAATTAAGGAATACTGGTCAATAAAAATAATTTTCAGCAATTATGGGACTTGCTTAAAAAGACACTGTCAGAGGGGAGGAGGCAGAGTCGCCGGTCACAGATATGTCCAGCTGAAGCTCCACATCTCTCGGGACTCCTCGGCTGATAAAAACACCTGCAAGGCATGGTAAACTGAAAATAATCTTACCATAAGCCTCCTCAGTGACCCTGGGATAAATAAAATGGTCTTTGGTGCCGCCGCCCAAGGTAAAAATAAACGAAAGAGTGCCAAGGATACACAGTCCAGAGGCCCCTGTAAAATGGCACAGCCTCCTTCCTCACACACAGGGACATCTCGTGCTGCTAAGCAACTGCAGTTTTAGGATTAGAGTTGAGCGGATACCTGGATGTTCGGGTTCGGCGGGTTCGGCCGAACTTTGGAAAAAAGTCCGGGTTCGGGACCGAACTTGACCCCGAACTCTGAACCCCATTGAAGTCAATGGGGACCCGAACTTTTGAAGACTAAAATGGCTGTAAAAAAGTAATGGAAAGGGCTAGAGGGCTGCAAATGGCAACAAAATGTTGTTAATGCCATTTGCAGCCCTCTAGCCCCTATCCACATTTGTTTGCAGAGCACTTGCCATGCTCTGGCAAGTGCTCTGCAAACAAATGTGGATAGGGAAATAACTTTAAATAACATAAAAAAATAAAAATAAAATGCTGGAGGCCCCCTTCTCAGCAGAAGAGGTACATGAAGTCATTAAGAACCTCAGAAACTCAACGGCGCAATGCCGCACATATGGTGGGAATATCCCAGAATACGCACTTTATGGAAAAAAATTATTCAATTTAATGGATAAGATAGTGGGAAAATAAAATACTTGGAAATTAAAAAAATTTAAAAACTATAATCTTGACCTAGGTGGACGAGGTCCATATGGAGTAGGGGGTTGAGGTGGCTGTGGATGTGGCGGTGTAGGTGTAAGCGCCGGTGGATGAGGACGAGGTAGCCAACACTGGTTCAAAAATACAACAATGGCTGGTAAGGCTAGTGGTGAATGATGTGTCGAATTCTGCCCCCTGTCGCATAGTGTCCGCCCTGTACTGCGCTTGCTCAAATTTTTTGCAATGATTTTCCAATAGCAGAATACACCCACAGTATGTAAAGCGTATATCTCAAAAACTGCTAAACTGCAGAAAATGCTATTGGAAAAAAAAAATGCACAAATCACAGCTAAATTACATTTTTTTGCAATGTTTTTCCAATAGCAGAATACACCCACAGTATGTAATCGTGTATCTCAAAAACTGCAGAAAATGCTATTGGAAAAAAAAATGCACAAATCACAGCAAAATTACATTTTTTTGCAATGTTTTTCCAATAGCAGAATACACCCACAGTATGTAAAGCGTGTATCTTAAAAACTGCTAAACTGCAGAAAATGCTATTGGAACAAAAAAAAATACCCAAATCACAGCAAAATTTTTTTTTTTTGCAATGTTTTTCCAATAGCAAAATACACCCACAGTATGTAAAGCGTGTATCTCAAAAACTGCTAAACTGCAGAAAATGCTATTGGAACAAAAAAAAATCCCCAAATCACAGCAAAATTTATTTTTTTTGCAATGTTTTTCCAATAGCAAAATACACCCACAGTATGTAAAGCGTGTATCTCAAAAACTGCTAAACTGCAGAAAATGCTATTGAAAAAAAAAAATCCCCAAGTCACAGCAAAATGTAATTTTTTTGCAATGTTTTTCCAATTGCAGAATACACCCACAGTATGTAAAGCGTGTATCTCAAAAACTGCTAAACTGCAGAAAATGCTATTGGAAAAAAAAAATGTCACTACAATTTTTTTTGGGATAGCACAATAGAAGAAATATCGATCGATTGTATGTCACACTCCTGCACAAAGCACTGAAATATTTTATTTTTTGTCAATAACAGAATACATGTACAGTGTCTAAAGCGTGTGTGAACATGCAGAAAATGCTATTGGAAAAAAAAAAATCCCCAAATCACAGCAAAATTTAATTTTTTTGCAAGGTTTTTCCAATAGCAGAATACACCCACAGTATGTAAAGCGTGTATCTCAAAAACTGCTAAACTGCAGAAAATGCTATTGTAAAAAAAAAAAATCCCCATATCACAGCAAAATTTAATTTTTTTGCAATGTTTTTCCAATAGCAGAATACACACAGAGTATGGTGTATCTCTTACTAAAATATGCAGTGCAGTGATGGTGCACTGAGCTTGCAGGTAAAACTTATATTTTGTCTGGCACTGGCCTCATGGCACTGTTAAAAGACTGTGCACTGCACCCCAGCCAGGGTACAATTGATTTAGGAATCTCTTTAATAATTCTCTCTGCCTCTTTCTTTTCCTTAATAAAGACACTCTCTAGTCTACTCTAGCTATGTAGATCTCTCACTGATATAACTAATTTGAAGAAAATTTAAGGAATGTGGACTGACTAACTTTATCAGACTAACTCCTAATGAAATCCTCTCTTAGCAGCACAGGAACCTGTCTATAGCAGAGTGACGCTCTGTGCTGTGTGTGTGTACCTTTTATAGAGACTGGGTCACATGCTGCACTGCCCAATCACAGCCATGCCATTAGTAGGCATGGCTGTGATGGCTTCTAAGGGCACACTAGTTAAACTAGTGTGGATTGGCTGCCCTGCAGCTTGTAAAAGGCGCCAATACATCGCCGAACACCGGACCCGAACCCGAACATACAGTCAATAGTTCGGGTTCGGGTCCGGGACCCGGACACCCAAAAGTCCGGTACAGACCCGAACTTTACAGTTCTTTATGTCATAATGTAGAGAATAAGATTGAGCCCAGTCTTGCCACACAGATTTACTCCAGCCCTGAGAAATCCTCTTTTATTGTTCAGTTAGAAAAATCTTGACAAAGTGCTGAAAACTTTGTCAAAAACGACCCCCTTGCTGTGAGTGACAGGTGATTTACATATCTCATGCACTAGTCTGAGACAGGCACATCCTGTGTAAAAAGTTCACAATTCACATCCCCTCCCCTCCAGCTCTCCCAGGATTGGCTTCCTTTGCTGTGTTTTGACTGGTCTGTGGATCACATCTCATGATGAGAAACAGCCAGAGTGAAAGGAAATGTATTCTTGAGTGAACAGCATAAGAATATAGGGGAGATGTATGTAGTCAGAGTTGGGCAGAGTAGAACATCCAGTGATCTGATGATTGTTATAGTGCAGTGTGTGTGTCTGAGGTCACCTGATCACAGATAACATTCCTTTCCATCACCAGGAATTGTTATGTGGGGGAGGGGTGGATTTCTCACTTTTTATAATTACACAGGATGTGCCTGTCTCAGGCTAGTGCATGAGATATGTAAATCACCTGTCACTCACAGCAAGGGGCATTTTTGACAAAGTTTTCAGCACTTTGTCAAGATTTTTCTAACTGAACAATAAAAGAGGATTTCTCAGGGCTGGAGTAAATCTGTGTGGCAAGACTCAAATGAAAGGAAATATCATTCTCTACATTATGACATTTAAAAAATGTTTACATCCACTTTAACTTTCATTTGGGCTCCTTGAAACCGTGTCTGTCCAAACACACACTTTTTACCTTTCAAAGCCCAAAGGGGGACTAGGGTTTCCTAATTTTACCACCTATTACCATGCAGCTCAATTAGCCCATATCCCTAAATATCACACAAAACATGAAATTCCGCTTTGGGTTGCACTGGAATCAATAGATTGCTTTCAATAACCAACCTTGTATGGTCTAATTCCTCTGACCGTAAAAAACTCAATAATCCTACAACTAAACATACACTAGCCATTTGGGATAAATTTAAATGAGTAAATTGACTACCACCTCCCCATATACCTCTTTTATCATTTCTTAAAAACCCACTTTTCTATCCTGCTTGGTCTTCCCCTAAATTTTTTAAAGCATGGGCATCCACTAATTTAATTCAATGCTGTGAACAAGCATCCTCTACTTCATTCAAAACATTCCCTGACTTATGTGAAAGTCACAAACTTCCTAATTCAGAGCTCTTTCGATATATATTCAGATTAAAAATTGTTTTATGCCCTATATACAAGGAAGAATTAATTTAGATAAATGAACGTGCTTTGAAAATATGTGTAAACATGACCCACACACTAAGGGACTTATTTCAACTCTTTACACTCATCTTATTACTAAACTCAACTCAGACCCACCATAATATGTGGCTAAGTGGGAGATGGATCTTGGGTTTTTCTTTGGAAGCAGCCGATTGGGATAAGATAAAGATCCCAACTAAGTCATCCTCACAAAACATAGCTGCCTTAGAGACAAATTACAAAGTACTCACAAGGTGGTATTTGGTCCCTGTCAGAATTGCGAAATATGCTCCA
>CM053029.1:432080311-432175311 GCA_028564925.1 Lithobates sylvaticus
GTTTTAAATGTTTTTTTTTTAAAAAATTTTGGGAAAAAATGGATACCAATGCAAAACTCCGAGCTGACAATACTAGTAGCCTTGGTATGTCTACTGCATTACCAATACTACGAGTGCTAATGACTTAGAAACCAAGCGAGACAGACAAACAATAGTAACTTTTATTAGAGACGTGCCTATACAACGTGATATACCTAACAATTGCGTACCGTAATATACACCGAGTATAAGGCAGAGTTTTCCAGGCAGCTATTTTTTGGTGGCTGAAAGTGTCTGCCCCACGGCTTATACTGGAAGTCCAGCATTTTGGTCTCAGCAGCAGAAAATGACATTTTCCGACCTGACTTTGGGGCCCCGTATTGGATATGCAAACTACTGGGATCTTCCCTAGCTACATCATTCGCAAAATTTTGGGGTTTTGTCTTAGGCACCATGTGTCCCCCGAAGATACGGGGCCCTAAAGAAGTCGGATTCGTAAAATAGTGCATTCTCTGCTGCGAAAAGAAAAGGGCTTGACACTTTTTCCGACTCTCAACTTTACGATACCGGTCTTACCCCATATCTGCTGAGCTCAGCTTGGTAGCTTAGCTGCACCCACAAATTTTGAGTGCTAGCAAACCCGAGTGGTTAAGCACATACAAACATATTCCTGCAATGTTAAAAATGTGGAGGTTCACTAGGCCACCAAGATGGCCCCCGAGATACAGGCCCCCAGTTCGTGGTCAACTGTGCTCCATCTGCAGCGAATGTAATTTCGGGGGGTGACCCCTTTGGTTTGCAGCGTAGGGGGCATCTAGGAAACCCTTAAACTACAAAGTTATTTGAAGTTTGGGGATGCGTAAGGCAACCTAACTTGTATAAAAAGAGCAGATAGTTGGTGACGACAAGATAATGAGAGCGATGACAGAATAGAAGGCACAAAGTGAAGGCATAGATCAAATATGAAGAGAGATAACTATACACTTATAATGTAGAAAACTAAGCGGCATATTCATCATCACCATTGGATCTATATACTCGATGATCAATACGGTTAATAATGTATCCCCAGGTTTAAAGGTAGGTTAAAATTAGGTGCCGACAGGCTATATATCGTGGTCGAGCTAAATATATACATCGAAAGTATATAGAATTAAGTAAGGATAAAACATAGCAATAGAAAGAAAGGTGACAATATCAATTCTCCATAAAATACCATAGAATAAATCCAAATAAATAAAAATGCAGAGTTGTCACTTGAAAAAGTAAGTGCATCCCTACATTTACCACCACTTCAACCACATATGGTGGGACAGTTATCAAAACTAAAGCAGACAGAATTTGGAGCACCTTTGTATCGCAAACAGCTTCTATCTTCACCTTCTTCAGTGAATTTTAGGATAGAGGGTGATTGGTTGCCATGCGCAGCTGCTCCAGTTTAGGTCTTCTCCAATTTTGATGAATTCCCTTCATGAAATCCATATGTTGAACAAAAAAAATAGAACCCTGTGTTACAGATAAGGTGGAAATGATTAGAACCTCCTTAGGTAGTATGCTGGTAGAACCTGTCTTATTTAAGCCAAGGTCTGGTGTTCTCTCTCTGCTATTGACATGTGTGGTGTCATTGTGCAAAAGAGCTCTCTAAGAGCTAGTTTACAGTTGCTTTACAACATGGCTTCGTAAAAGTGTTTGTTAAAGATCTCTGAATGCCAATCAAAGCTCCTGTCACTAAATAAAATGGTTAGTTTACAGTCCTGTTTACCCCTTTGTTTTGCTTCAGCTTCGCTTCCAAAAATGATACCCCATGTTGCTTTAGTGGTGCTTCAAAGCGTCTTTAAAGCCTCCATAGAACTCAATGACAAAGCTGGTTTAAAGCTCGCTTGAAGCACCTGAGGCTCTTGAGAGGCTTTAATTCAGCTTTAGCTTTGCTTTGGATAAATTGCAGGTATGAGATATCCACACACACACACAGGGCATCTGTCAAGATTCAACAAAGCTTCAAAAGAGCATCACCGAAGCATCACTGAAAGCTTCATCCTAGCACCACCGAAGATTCAAAGACACATCATAAAAGCATGTTGAAGCGCTCCGTTCTCAACGGACATCCGTTGAGAAAGGTCATGTCCTCTGAGAAAAGGAGTGCGGCTTGCCAGGACATCGCAGCGCGCATTCTCACGAAATGCATCCATTTTTGATTGCGTCACCCCCTGCAGCCACCTGTGCCCCTGTGTACCACGCATCGTCTTGAGCTCATCTTCCGCAGCTTCCCATCTACAGCAGTGGACCCCTCACCGTCCAGATCATTCGGACAGAGGAAGCAGGACCCAGGACTCAGGAGCGTCATTAGGACTATCTCAGTCATGATACCGCAGTGCCTATAACTATCAGCTTAAATGTGAGTTGACACCTGTATGTTTATTAAAGTTTACTTTTAAATGTCTGCACCCAGAGGCGCCTCTCTCCTTGTTTTTCCTGTAGCTTCCTGGAACTTGGTTTCTCTTCTGATATGATGGCAGCCCTGGTTGCTCTGGACTTTTAACCCTTTCCTATCCCCCTGCACATGGACTCTCAATAGACTGTGCATTTAATACAGATTTATTGTCATTGGGTATTTTTAAGGTACCAAGTTTTGCACCTCCAATTGTATTTTTTAACATTAGAGTAATGCCGCGTACACACGGTCGGAATTTCCAATGGAAACAGTCCGATGGGAGCTTTTCATCGGATTTTCCGACCGTGTGTATGCCCATCAGTCTTTTTCTGTCAGAATTTCCGACGGACTTTGGATTGAGAACCTGTTCTTAATTTTTACGACGGAAAACCTTTCTATCGGATTTTCCGATCGTGTGTATGCAATTCCGACACGCAAAATTCCGAAGCATGCTCAGAAACAATTTGACGCATGCTCAGAAGCATTAAACTTCCCTTTTATAGTGCAGTCGAACGTTTTTTAAGGCGTGGTGTTATTGACTGTCGGAATTTGGTGTGACCGTGTGTAGGCAAGACAGTTTGAGCGAAATTCCGTCGGAATTCCGATGGGAAAATCATCAGAGCTTTTTCCGACGAGAATTCCGACCGTGTGTGCGCGGCATGAGACTACAGTTTGCCATTGATCAAACAGAAAAATACCAGGTCTTCCGGAACAATGTACTGTGGACTGATAAATCAAAGATTGCTTAGCCACAGTATCTGTAGACATACATGGCACAAACTTGCGACGCCAGTTCAGAAGAGCCTCATATCAAATGTGAAGCATGGTGGTAGAAAAGCTTATGGTATGGAGATACTTTGCTACTTTGGGGCCTAGGCAATTTCCAGTTATGTTATCAATGAATTTTGCATCATATCAAAGTGTGCTTGATGAGAATGTGATGCCATCTGTCCAACAGTTGAAGTTAAACTGGAAATTAATCTTTTAACGCAATAATGATCCAAAGCACACTAGCTAATCCACCAGTGAATCGCTTAAAAAGAAGAAATTGAGGGTTATTCATGGGCATTGTCAAAGATGATTTAAATCCCATTGAAATGTTGTAAGAGAATTTGAAATGGGCAGCTAACATCTACCAACTAAAAATATTTTGCATGGAGGAATGGTCAGAAATTATGGTCAAGGACTGGTGAGCGGTTATGCAAAAAGCTTACAAGAAGTGTTTTCTGCTACAGGGACAATACCTGTTTCTGAGGCCAAGGGTGTACTTACTTTTTCAACAGTACCCCATTACATCTACTGATATTTTTGTTGAATAACTTATGAAAAAGGTGAATTTTCCATTTGTTTTATTCCAGTGCAGTATCTTTCTCTGTTTAAATAAAGGTCTAATGTTTTCCTGTTCAAATATGTTAAAAAAAAAGTTAAAAACAGTTTCCACGGTATGTTTCTAGGTTTTCTCATTACTGTATATCTCTATTAGCAGCACCATATCCCTTTCACTACTTTGTCTGATCACACTACAATAGTTAAAGTGGTTCTACACTGCATCTGAGCACCACAAACCAAAATCACTCTTTAATTTATTTTTATTATTCAAAGCAAACTCACCCATCCATCTATGTATCCATGTGTTATTTGCTTAGAAATCACCCCCTAGCATTTCTGACTTGGCCATCTTGAGTAAGGGCAGATGATTCATGTAGCATTTACTTCCTTGAATCCATCTGTCTTTAGTTCAGGCATGCAGGCAGGAGAGCGTACTTAGCTGAGCAAACCCCTTCTCCCCTCTTGAAGACTATTGGGATGTATGACATAATTTGCCTAGACCTGGAAACCAGAAAGTAAATGAAGAAATGTAATAAAAGTTTAAAACAAGCAAGCAAAATATGCGTTCATATCTATGTACTAATGCTAGCAGAATGTGGATTAAAAATGGCCAATGTTGCCTTTCTATACTATCTGTACTGTCTTTCTCAGCAACACCATGTCCCTGCTACTACTCTATCTGACCATTATATACAGATACAGTATGTATTATCAATTATTCATCTCTGCACTACCACTCTGTCATCACTTTCTGATCTTTTTGTATACATATTTAATATCCACTGTTCAGCAGTATGCGATTCCTGCTACTGCTGTCTATGATCACTTTAGAGCATATGTACATTAAATTCATAGGCATGCATACAGTGTGTGCTAGATGTGCCTGGGCACACCCTAATCACATAGTGCACATTAGCATTATCGGTCTGTGTGGCAGTGGGGGGGGGAGGGGGGTTGGTAATGATTTCTCTCTTACTGGCTCTGCCATAAGAGAAGTGCTTACGCACTTCTTTCACTGTGCCAAAAGGGAAATCAATGTGCCAAGGCCATATATATGTAGACACACATGTGTGTTTGAGCTTTGAGGTGCACACCCTAATGCAATAGGCTGCACACACCTATGCTTACTTTTAAAAGCAGATGTCAAATATACCACAGGTGTGATGCTAATCTGCCTACTGTAAAATAAATACCTTAACTTTATTATATTTCAATTGTCAGATTATGTTGTAGGATAGGGTGACCAGACATCCCCGGTTTCCGGGGACAGTACCTGGATTGAGGATACTGTCCCCGAACCAAGTCTGTCCCTGGTTTTGTCCCCGGATTGGATTTGAACAGGGGCTGGGACAATTTCAAAGACAGTCAGTGCAGAATAAAATAAAAAAATCTGATTTACACCCCCCCATTTTTTAAATACATGTGCCCCTTTCTAAAGATCATGTGCTGGTTGGAGTGGAGAGAATATTTCTTCAGTTTCGGGTGCATGCCCGTTTCTGCTTGCATGTTCTTCTGCCTTGGCTAAACCCCGGATAGCCACCTGCCCATCTCCTTGCCTTCCCTGGCGGAGTGATCTTCCTCCGCTTCCCACCCAGTAGTAGCTGGGGCCCGGAGAGTAATGCCCCATACATACGGTCAGATTTTCCCATGGATTTTGTCCTATCGGACAATGTTGTCGGAAATTCCGACCGTGTGTAGGCACCATCGGACAGTTTCCATCGGATTGTCCTACGGACAAAGTTCTATCTCCTGCTGGATAGATTTTCCGACAACAAAGTCCGATCACACCAATTCCGATCGTGTGTAGCGAATTCCGACGGACAAAGTGCCACGCATGCTCAGATCACATTACAAGACCAAAGCTATTGGCTACCAGCCTCTACGTAGTCCCGTCGTAGGCGACAAACGTCACCACGTTCAGAATGATCGGATTTTCCGACAACTTTGTCCGACCGTGTGTATGCAACACCAGTGTCGGACTAAATCCGTTGGACCAAATCCGATGGATTTGGTGGTCGGATTTTCCGACCGTGTGTATGGGGCTTTAGACTTGACAGACTGTGAGGCGGGCGGCGATGGGCAGGGAGTCGCTAATTGCCACCATTACTAGTAAAAAAAAAAAAAATATGTCCCCGGATTTCATTTAAAAAATCTGGTCACCTTATTGTAGGATTATTATAAGATTATTGTATTTTTTTTTTAAATACATAAGGAGATATTAATGAGGGGCTGTCATCTAAAGTTACTGTGGGTATAAAGTGCAGGCATCCAGAGGTGTCTGCCATATCTGCAGCAGCTTCCCTTCTGTCACATCAAAGGTCAGACCTTTATGACAGGTACGCTCTGGTGCCTCCACTTCTGAAGCTTACACACCTGTTTCTACCTCCTGCATACCTCCTTTCATACTTCTAGTAAGCCTATAGGAATGTACATAGGCAGCAGTGTCTTATTTTTTATTTAAGATTACAGTGTGTCCGTAAGTAATTATGCATATTCTATTTTGACTATAGAGCAGGTGATAGTATTTTCAATTTAATATCACAATGCACATTTCAGGCAAAAAAATAACTAACTGCCAAGAAACCTGCACCATCTGGTCAACTAGAAGACAAAGCTCTGATTTTTCTGACATTTTTTTTATGAACTAAGCAAAGACCAAATGACTCGCTGTCATCACAGTTTTCTCTCCAAGGGCTTGGAAATTGGCTTTTGCAAATCATTTTGACACAAGGAATGCTCTCCTACATGTTTAGAAATGTAAAAATGTTAAACAATTAAATGGTTTTCAACTTCAAACACAAATTTGGAGATCATTCTTGCTGTGAGCAACTTACTCTGTAATAAACCAGCAGTACTTGAACCATGTATGTATACACGATCAGCAAGAAGTCAGAGACTGACAGTATTTTTAATGCATATTATTATTATTATTATTGATGCAGAGCCCTGCCCTAGGCTGGATAAATGTAGTTTTTGGCTCTGCTGTACCGAGATGAGCAGCCATTTATTTTTTCGGCCTGGTCAGGTCTTTCCCTAAACCTGGGGGTTGATTGCTTGCCTCTGGTAGAAGCTTTCAGAAATAGAATAGGAAGATCAATCTTTGGGCTATGAATATTTATCTGACCTCAGCCAATCCCTGGGAGGGGACATGCAGAAGGTGTGGATGGGGAGAAAATAAATATTTGGTTGGGGGGTCTGTTCAGACTCTTTCTTTTAGGGCATCTGCTCCCAGGAGGTAGCCTGTGTTACTGAAGAGCTGTTGCTGTTAAGCCCCAGCATGAGCTTAGCTAAGGGCCTGAAGGAACCTGGACTTAAAGAAACTTGCTAGAGTAAACTATCTTAGGAAGTTGGGCTGGAGAACGACCCATTTCACTGAAGAGTGTCACAAGAAAGCTAGGTGTCATCAATCATCAGCAGGATGGGCAAATCTGCATAGCTACACTCAGAAAACTCTTACCAGACCATAAGTATTTAAAGTAAAATGTTTTTACAGTGAAACATGACCCATCCAAACACCAGCAAACGGAAAACACAAAGATATACAGTGGATATAAAAAGTCTACACACCCCTGTTAAAATGTCAGGTTTCTGTGATGTAAAAAAATGAGACAAAGATAAATAATTTCAGAAATTTTTCCACCTTTAATGTGACCTATAAACTGCACAACTCAGTTGAAAAAGAAACTGAAATCTTTTAGGGGGGGGGGGGGGGGTAAAAATAGAAAACTAAAATAATGTGGTTGCATAAGTGTGCACACCTTCTTATAACTGGGAATGTAGCTGTGTTCAGAATTAAGCAATCACATTCAAACTCATGGTAAATAGTAGACAGTACACGCCTACCATCATTTAAAGTGCCTCTGATTAACACCAAAAAAAGTTGAGCTGTTCTAGTAGGTCTTTTCGTGACATTTTCTTAGTTGCATCCTACAGCAACATTAGAGGAGCTGCAGTAATATCTGGCAAGTACTGACTGTGTGGTACATGTGACAACAATCTCCCGTAATCTTCATATGTTTGGGCTATGGGGTAGAGTGGAAGGATGGAGGCCATTTCTTACGAAGAAAAACATACCAGCCAGCTAAACTTTGCAAAGAAAACACATCTAAAGTCTCCCAAAAGCATGTGGGAAAATGTGTTATGGTCTGAGAAAACCAAGGTTGAACTTTTTGGTCATAATTCCAAAGGATATGTTCAGCGCAAAAACAACACTGCACATAACCAAAAGAACGCCATGTCAACTGTGAAGCATGGTGGTGGCAGCATCATGCTTTGGGGCTGTTTTTCTTCAGCTGGAACAGGGGCCTTAGTCAAGGTAGAGGGTATTATGAACAGTTTCAAATACCAGTCACTACTGGCACAAAACCATCAGGCTTCTACTAGAAAGCTGAACATGAAGAGGAACTTCATGTTTCAGTATGACAAAAACCCAAAGCATACATCCAAATCAACAAAGGAATGGTTTCACCAGAATAAGATTAAAGTTTTGGAATGGCCCAGCTAGAGCCCAGACCTGAATATGATTGAAAATCTGTGGGGTGATCTGAAGAGGGCTGTGCACAAGAGATGCCCTCGCAATCTGACATATTTGGAGTGTTTTTGCAAAGAAGAGTGGGCAAATATTGCCAAGTCAAGAAGTGCCATGCTGATAGACTCATAACTAAAAAGACTAAGTGCTGTAATAAAATCAAAAGACTTTTTATATCCACTGTAAGTGAACCATACCCCAATCACAAAAAAATCTACCTAGCAACCTTACAGAGTAAAAGAAAGCCTAACTAGCAAACTGACTACTTACAATATATACGCAAAATGGGGAACACAGATCAACCAGATAAACTGGAGATGCAGGGACCAGATGGCAAGTGGGAACCAGGACTGGGATCAGGAACAAGAGGAAGCAGATAAGAGGCAGTAGGGCACAGGATGCAGGACAGGATGGCAGCAGAGCAAAACACTGCAGTGAGAGGCTGCCTCCCAGGGGGCAGATGCCCCAGAAGAAAGAGCCCGAACAGACCCTCCCAAATACTTATCTTCTCCCCATCCATACCTCCTGCGTGTCCCCTCCCAGGGATTTGGTGAGATCAGATAAATATTCATAGCCCAAAAAATTGATCTTCCTATTCTATATCTGAAAGCTTCTTCCAGAGGCAGGCAGGAGCAATCAACCCACAGGTTTAGGGAAAGACCTAACCAGATGGAAAAAAGAAATGGCTGCTCAGCTGGGTACAGCAGATTCTATCATAATCTATGATTCTACAAAATAAAGTAACATTGAAATACCAATGTGTGTCGACTCCTCTGACTTTGTGTATGCTGACTAGGCCCTGACTGCACTCCCAATTCATTCTTGGTAATGTTTCCCATCTCTACTTACACTTAATGCTGCAGTGACCTACTCTCCTACTCCACATACCTGATATCTTCCTCCAAAGCCTCCTATCCTCCTTCACTATTCATATTTGTTTCTCCACATTCTCACTTTCTTCCTTAAGTGCATTGTTCTTCTCCTTTGATGTCCTATTTTCATCCTCCACTGTTTTAAAAATTACATTGCAATTTTTAGTGGATGCTGGAATGTTGAAGCACCTTATAGTCTATAGTCTTCTACCATTGAGGGACTTCAGTATTAAATTCTACTTGCAAGATTTTATAGCAGAGAGCAAAGTATACCACAAGAACAAAATAATGTCAGCATAACTCATAACCCCTAAAGGTCTGGCACTTAGAGCCCTGGGAGGACATACTGCACCACATAAAACAAAAACATTTTACCTAGTTAAATATCATAGTGTAGGTAATCTTTAAGGCCCCTTTCACACAGAGTGGCTTTTCAGGTGCTAAGTGCCTGAAAAGCTCATGAAATCCTATTTCCATTAGACCCCTTTCACACTGAAGGCTAAAAATAGCTCCTGTAAAGCGCCTGTAAACTGCCTCCCCTGCCACCCCATTGAGAAAGCCTGTGTGCTTTCACATTGGGGCGGTGCGCTTGCAGAACGGAAACTTTGGGGCAGTGCGGGAGAGGTGTATACACTGCTCCTAAACCACCACTGCCATTGAAATCAATGGGCAGCGCTACCATAACCCGTTGTTAACCACTTCTTTGGGGTTAAAAGTGCCCCACTCCCACCCGCCAGGTGTCGGTAAAGTGCCGCTAAAATGAGCGGTGCTTTACCGCTGACGCGGGGCAGTCTTCAGTGTAAAAAGGTCTTAAAATCAATGAATGCTTTTACACTGAGGCGGTGCGCTGGCGGGGTGGTGAAAAAACTCCTGCAAGCAGCACCTTTGGAGCATGTTTGGAGAGCTAAAAAAAGCGCCTCAAAAAGGCCCCTCTTCATTGAAATGAATGGAAAGCACCTGAAAAGCTCTTCAAAAGCACCTGAAAAGTCCAGAGAAACTCTTCAAAAGTACCCGAAAAGTGCTGCAAAAGCATTCAGTGTTTTACTGGCAGTTTAGAAGTGCCTCAGTGTGAAAATAAATACCTTCTCACTTATTCTTTCAGATTCTTTTAGGTAAAATGGCTTTTTTCAAATGGGTTTGAAATTGGTTAGAATTGTTCCTGAATTAGTTGTTTGAGCCTTGATTTTGAGTTCAGATGCAGTATAGTAGAAAATACGCAGTACCAACCCCAAATTAGCCACTGTGTGAGATGGGTCCTTTGATACTGGCTTTGACCTTTATCTTTAACCCCAGCCTCTCTAACACACCTGGCTGGGTGCGCAAATAGTGATTTTTTACAAAGAAATCACAGACAGCAAACTTATTTCTTCACAATAATGCCAGTTTTAAAAGATAGACATCAAACCAGTCAGTAAAAAGAAGTAGAGTTGGTATATTCATACCTGTTAGTAGTCAAACAATGTAACCAGGATGGGATCACAGAAAGTGCTAAGTGCCATAGATAAACACATAGCTTCAAGTTTTACCAGCCAGCCAGGTCAGCTTAAATATTAAGACTGTCACCCAGGGTGCAGCAGGGAGCAGCAGAAGGAACAAATATGTCTAAACCCCTGATACTACACTGCCCATATGCACAAGGGTGGCTTTGCTAAGCCTAAAGATGCCTGGAGGACATGGTCCCGACACTAGTGACTCCAAATAGAAAACAGGAGGTTAAATTTGGGTAGATGGAATAAACCAGGGGCAGTCCTTGATTGATATCTTCTGCCGGCCTTTTTAAAGCATTGGTGCACTTTAAAAGTGTCATCCAGTTATGATATGTGGGTGGGGTAGAAGCTAAGTAAATCAGTTATAAGGGCAGTGATACCTTGAATCACAGTCTAACGTCTGGTCCTGCAGCAGTCAGTATGCCGTGGAACTAAGTGTATGTGTATGAGGTATGGCAGTTAAACTGTCCCGTGGTATCTCAGTTCCTGCCAAACAGTGTTGACACCCCTTCCACCAATCCTGCAGCACGGTCATAGCAGTGGAAGCAGATTGGGCACCTCCTCAGTCTCTTACCGAATCCCTGGCAGACAGCAGTGGGGTTGATGAAGAATAGCTTCTCTATTGCTCTCTCCCTCTGGCTGTGTCTCTGTAATGAGTTGGATAGAGTAATGATTCACTGTCCCTCACTAGCAATGGCTCTCCTCTGGCCTAGGATCCTGTATGGCTAGAGGCACTGGCATGGAGATGTACACTCCTTAGTCCTGAGGCCAACTGCCTCAAACTTTCCCGGGCAGTCTGATATGATTTTCTCCTCCTCTCCCCACTGTCCTGTGGGTTGTTGGGAGCTGTAGTCTTCCTTTTTATTTAAGCATGCGGCTGCCCCTATCTTCCCAAAACTACACATACCAGACTACCCTTCGTGATTTTTTTTCTCTAACGAGCATATGGGAAGAGAGAGGCGGGATTAAGAGCAAGCAAATTAAATGATGCCCGCAACTTTTCAGGGCCAAGTGACTCAATGGGAGAAAACCTGCCAGCACCTGGCTACACATAGCAATAATAAATAAAAAGTAATGCTGCTCCATAAAATGCAAATCAAACTACAAACATGTTCTAAACAGGTCAGAAGCAAAAAAAAAAAACCACAGACTAAGGGTTAGTGTATATGCATGTACGCTTCTTGTTTTTATTCACCCAGACTTGTATGGGAACTTGTAAGGGAGAAGAAATATAGTTTACACACAGCAGAATAGGACATGCCAGAACAAAGCCTGGTCAACACAACAAGTATACACTGCTCTAAAAACATCCTGATTAAACTTTAGACCATGGTTTATCAAGAAGGGTTCCCCAGAGGTTGCTAGGGGTTCCTTGAGCAACGAGCAATTTCTGCCTTTCAGATATGTTGCCATTGCTCTTTTAACTTTCTATAAAGAACATTCTTCCCACTGACCATCACACTAATGTATCATGAGTTGGAGATATAATCATTTTTAGCAGGGGTTCCTTACTAATTGAAAGTGTATCTCAAGGGTTCCTCTTTGTTGAAAAGCTGCTTTAGACCTTACCACCCATATCATTTAAATCTGCTTCAGAAAAATGTCAACAGCAAATCACAAATGTCACAATTGTACCAAAGCTCAAAAACTATTCAAAGTATAGCACAACTTTCAGATAGTACAATGTGTACAAGGTGCAATGTGCGCTTTAACTTGGGAAGTCCAGATAAAATATAGAGGGGAAAGCTGTTAGCAATAATCGTAAGAGAATCTGACAGGCTGGTTATATCCAAGTTGATCGATCGATCAACTGGATACATTCAGCCTGCCCATTAACAGCTCAAATCTCGGTTGGTTCCTGCTGAACCGGCCGAGATTCAAACCATGTATGGTCGGCCTAACTCTTAGTTAGGACAGACAGTGTTCAAATCTACTTTACAAATGATAATGAAGATCTGCCAACACCATGCAGACAGTGTAATTATAGTAAACATTATAAACACCAAGTGTAATGGGTACAACATTTTTTTTTGCTGGGAACAGGGCTCAGTAGGGGAGGACCCAGATTAATAAAATAAAATATGTAAATAATGGAAATAATAATGACAATTATTAAAGAATGGTAAATCAATGATCCACAGAGTAGTAATTATAATCCAGAGTTCAGTAAAGGTTCATTAAGAATTGGTGTAATGGTCACTGGTGCCCAGGCACTAAGCAATAATAGCTGAACTACACAGAGAAGGCCCAATGCTGCTGGGTGGCCAGAAGGGAAGCTCTGGAGACTGGAAAAAGATAAACAAGAGAGAAAAACCCACACAAAGGATATGGTGTAGCAAATTAAAACCAAAATATTTATTAAAAAGAAAACAGGTATACACTTACAAGACTGACAGGAGGCAAGGCATAGCAATACCACAATAGCAGGAGGACCACACTCTCTGGAAGTGTTAGTGCTCAGGGAGCCTCACAAGGACAAAACATTATGGAACAACAGCAGGAACCAGGACTGCCAGGCTGCACGAGGGGTGAAGCTACTTGTCAGTGGCAGATTGCCCCCCTGATAGATGTCCTCATGCAGTGGTGCCAGGGATGGGGACACATTTCTGAGGGATTTCCTCTTTCTTCACCAATGAAGAGGAAATCCCTCAGAAATGCTTCCAGAGTGTGTGGACCTCTTGCGCTTGTGGTTTTGATATGCCTTGCCTCCTGGCAGTCATGTTTCCTTTTCAATAAACATTTTAATAAATATTTTAGTTTTACATTTTCTACACTATATCCTTTGCGTGGGTCTTTCATGTATAATTTTTAAGCATGTGAAAAGCAAGTAAAATAGTAAGCAATAACTTTTTTGTAAACATTTTTTTGTGAATGGGAACATGTAAAAAATATAAAATATATTTTAACTAGCTAACATGGAATCCCCATATAAGGCTAAAAATATTCTTAGTATCTTTTAGTGAACAACATAAAAAAAAATAAAAAATCATATACTGATAAGCATGTATAGCAACTGATAGGGTAGACACTGCTTGCTGCAAGAAAACAAGGTAACTGGCAAGCAATGGTGAACAAGCATGAGCAACCTATTGTATAGTCTTGTCAATTGCAGATATTTTCCAGTAATTTTCAGATATGTGCTTCTTTCCTGCAAAATATCAGAATCATCCCTTTGCTCCTTGGATACCAAGTTAAATATAATTCAAACATTCACCCTTTGCCTTTGAAGACAATAACTTTCATCTCAACAAACTCATAGTATTCACATGCAAATAACCAGCTCAGTTTACCCATTTATCGTATACTAAATTATTTGCCTAATGCTATTGCTCCTTGGGTAAATAATTATACTGCTAGAGTGCAGGGCTTCCTGTGCTGTTGTATTCCAGCCATAGCCATAGCCAAGACCAGCTACAGATCATTGTAGCTGGACTCTTAGTACAGGGATTCCTGCAAAGGCATAATAATGAAATGGCTTATGTTGAGCAAGTTTTTAAGAAAGTGTTGGAGCAAAACTGTATGAATGGTAATTTCTGCCCACAGGAAGGAGCAATGACCTACAGGTACTGGAAACTATCTTACTACATTACCAAAGATCCAAGCATGGGTGAGAAGACATCTGAAATATTTGCTAAATGCTGCTGGCTACCAACTACATAGCTACAATTAATTCTATAATTATACATTAGTTTAGTAATATTATACGCTGTATTTTTTAAGCATTGTAATCAAGATAATTTTCTGCTGGTATTCTGATTATAAGTGTGATACAGTATCTGCAAAAAAGATCTTTTCTTGCGTGCAGACATAAGAAGTAAGGCATCTTACATGAACTTTTTTTGTACAATATTCCTTCCCTGTGGCACAAATAATTTAACAGTCATGTTTGATTCTTCATTTGATTGAAGAGATGTGTGTGCCTTGCCATTATCAAAATAGAAAATTGAATTAGAGTAGACACATTCATGTCTCAGAGGAAGCATGGCCTCTATGATTATGTGATCTAAGCTGTTATACATACATTTAGATTATCAGCACGCAGATTAGTGAGCTAGTTGTCATTTGCCAATTCAGCTAGACTTGTCTACTTCTTGAAAAAGAATGAGATGAAAAATATTCATGTTATGCTCACCAGTGCATTCAACTTTCCTCGTTGTTATTGAAACTACCAGTACTCTTAGGAGTACTGATAGTTTCAGTATTGCAGTGTTCTGCAATATGAACAGTACAGTTCTGGGCTGCACTCTATACATCATAAGGACCAATATATCTGGATGGTGCTCAAAGTGACACTCGTGGATACCACAGAAGAAGAAGAGTCACCATCATTCAATTGAAGAGCAAGAACTACTGTGGTTTGATGCATATTACTTCACATCGGTCAGAGCTATTTAATGTTTTGTGACCTTCAGGGTGCCTTCCTCATGATTTGACAATGACAAAACAAAAGGTTTTGTCACTGTGTCCTCTTAAGGAAGGGACCCTGTGAGGGCCCAAAACATTGGCTGTATCTGACTCATGAAATGGGATATGAATACCAGTGGTGTCACTAGGGTTGGTGTCACCTGGTGCGGTAAAACATGGTGTCACCCCCCTCCACCAAGTATAGTCCCCCCTAAGTACAGACCCCCCTCCCTCAGTACAGACCCCACTCTCCACCAAGTATAGTTCCCCCTCAGTACAGACCCCCCTCCCTCAGTACAAACCCCCCTACAAACCCCCCTCCAGTAAGTACAGACCTCCCTCCCTCAGTATAGACCCCCCTCTCCACCAAGTATAGACCTCCCCCTTTCCTCAGTACAGACCCTCCTCCACTAAGTACAGACCTCCCTTCCTTAGTATAGACCCCCCTCTCCACCAAATATAGACCTCCCCCTCCCTCAATACAGACCTCCCTCCCTCAGTATAGACCCCCCTCTCCACCAAATATAGACCTTCCCCCTTTCCTCAGTACAGACCCCCCTCCACTAAGTACAGACCTCCCTTCCTCAGTATAGACCCCCCTCTCCACCAAAGATAGACCTCCCCCTCACTCAGTACAGACCCCCCTCCCTCAGTACAGCCCCCCCTCTCCACTAAGTATAGACTCCCCTCCCTTAGTACAGACCCCCCTTCTCCACCAAGTAAAGCCCCTCCTCAGTACAGACCCCCCTCCCCAGTACATACCCCCCTCCCTCAGTATAGACCCCTCTCTCCACTAAACATTTATTAAGACAAATAGTAGCACAAAAAAAATATAAAGCATAAACATATAAAAACATGAAGTGTTTAAACATCTGAGAAAATTGTGGAGAAAGCTATGGGTGGTACCTCGTCCTAATAAGTATACAAAGAAAGGGGAACAAGGGGGTTTAGCCAGCCTGACGGACTCTCTCGGCACCTGAACAAAAACGGGTATTACATAGTGTGTGTTTCATTTATTTATTAGAAAAAAGTTATACAAAATAATATATACAAATTATAGAAAAGAAAAAATAAAAGTAAAATATTTTTACCAGAGTTAGCCAACACATAACGGTATACATATCACACTACTAATTACATTTACAGAGTTTACATGCTGGATAGAGGATGGTTGACGCGTTTCGCTCTTAGCTTCATCAGAACCAAATTGGATCCATAATCTCTCTGTCTGTGTTATTACAAAAGTGGTAAGAAATGAGAGTTAGTCATAGATCAGCCACAACAAGATCCCACCTTATCATATCCAAAAAAAAAAAAAAAAAATATGCATGTCCTTGTTTCTCAGACTATGGATAATTAGATTCGTAACCTACCTAATAGGTATATCTTGCTTATTTGCAAGGTATCCGGTATGTGTATATCAAAATTCAATTAAAAGAACCTTTTCTTAAGAAAGAAGTTGTCATCAGCTTTGTTGATTTGTAGCAATGCAGATGCTGAAAGAGAGAGACCAGGGGGAAAGGGGGGGGAAAGAAGGGGGAAAAAAAAAAAAAAAAAAAAACACACCATTGTGATGTTTAGTTGTGATTATTCGTTACTGCTTCTAATTATTTCGTAGCATAGCCACATTAAAGATGATGGAGTAATTACTTACATCTGTCCTAGTGCTGAAAATGGTATGTATGTGGCTATATAGGACCTCCTCATTTATTGGATAAGTCTCCAAAAGAATGCCTGTGTTGTAATTCTGAGAGAGTGAACAGAGATCAAACAATAAATGTTGAGAATAACGAACCCATCCTATAGAGTTCAAAATGAAAAGGGGACCCACCTTATTAGGTAGATTCACAGTTTAAATAGTTTGATCGAAGGTCCAAATAGCGTTACAGCATGCCTTAGTGACATAGCCCATTACTACAGGACCTGATAAGTAGAAAAGGTCATTATTTTTAAAATAGACATCCCACTTGTAAAAAAGATAAGTTTAGACTGTTAGAGAGGTGTATAGGAGAGTCTATACCTGTTCCAGTCCAAAAAGCCTCCTCTGGGAAGGACAGCCTATTAAGCCCTTGAGTGGACACCCCTTCAAGTTGGGGAGTCCTAAGCCAGGTCTAATAAAGTAGAGACAAAAAGTGTCACTTTGGATGCTCATTTAAGGTCGATGCCATAACGTAAAACCAGACCAGAGAGCAGTAAAACATACCTGTAACCCAGTGATAGAGCACGAGCTGCCTTCCCAATACTTCCTCTGTCCTCTGTTTAAACATCTGTTAACGCTAGCACAGCATGTAATTATATAGTACAGTTATGCGGTTTCTCACACCCGACACGTTTCGGAGTCTATAGTTTCCTCCTTCTTCAAGGGTGAGAACAGGGAGAAACCAGATGTTTAAACAGTGTATATTGGACACTTCAATGGTTCAAAACTTTAAAAGCATGTATTTGAATACAGATAGCTCCCATATCTTCACTTCAGGGGTCCCCGGTGACAAGGAACATGCAGAGATGGTTTAAAGGTCTGCAGTTGTCATCAAATGGAAGGCCCACAAGGCACCCAAAACCAAACCCCTCTCCTCCACCTAAAGGAGGATTAATATGCAGACTGAGAGACATGGGAGAAGCCCGGGGGCACACTGGGGTCGGAAACAAAGGGGGGGAGCCCTGTAATTGAGCTATTGCCTGCACCGAGGGCCTAGGGTGATACGAAGCCACAGCTATAAAGACAGCGGTATTTTCGTGTGGCCGCTCGTCTCGTCATCCAGCCTTCATCTGAGGCATATAAAATGACTTCATGTTTTTATATGTTTATGCTTTATATTTTTTGTGCTACTATTTGTCTTAATAAACGTTTCATAAATACATATATACATTACTTAAATCCTTTTGCTAAAATTCGTGCCTTAAAAGTCCACCATATAGGGGACCCCCTTTTCTTTTCTGATTACAGAAAAAGTAACGCTGTCTGTACTGCGCTGTGCTTTAATAAAGCCTTCAAGGGTTTTAACCCTTCCTTACTGTATCCAAACAATGTTTTGGCTTAACGATACAATAGAGTACTTTAGATATAATTTATTGCATATGTCTTCACACCATGTAAGCTGAAATTCTGCTGACTTGCAATTAGAGCAGACATAATTCCCATAAACACTTCAATAAGATTGAGTGAACACAAATGAGCCTAATTAAAATTAGCCTATATATAAATTTTAACAAAAGCCGGGTCACATACTCTCTACCATACTCTCTACTAAAGGAAGGTGAACCAATGAGAAGGCTGGTATTTTAGCCTTTCAAATACTCCTTCTTTATCTATATCAACATCACTGTTAAGGACATTTAAAAAAAAGTGAAATAGTCCTATGGGAAACTTAGCAGGCTGTGCACAAAGGCACTCAAGGTCTGTCTGTAGGTCAGCATGTCCTATTGCCTCTTTATTATGGAGGCTGTCCCCAAACAGCAGTGGACAATACTTCCTCAATCTCGTGCAATAAATTATGGCTGATATATGAAATCTAACCACTGTTACATCATCTCAAATGTCTATATATTATCTCCTGCTTTTTCTGTAGGAACTTTCAAGCTTTTTTTGCTTAGTCCAGCTGGACACAGGCATAGAAGATACAGCAGTGTACAATAACCTGCATTCATTTACTTTGCCTATGTTTCTATAATCTGCAATTTGTTTTATAAGGTTGCCTAAATATCATGCAGAATTACATAACATTTATTATAATGAAGTAAATTATGTGTATGCATACTCAACAAAAGATCCAATGTTTACTTTTGTGCAACCTACAATAAAATGTCTATGTACTGTATATTTTTATTAGAATTACAGAAATAAAATGAGATAGATATTCATTGAAGATTATTTCAATGCACACAGCAGTATAGTAAGACTGTGATTTTCATCTGCCAGTATGCTTCTTTTGTTTCTCCACCATTCAATAACCCTTTTGTTGATAACTGTTATTTTATCAGTAAACATGATCAGAAGAAAATTGTAATAGGAATTCTCCAACAACAAAACAAAGAAACAAACAGTAACAAAAATCTGTATAAAAGCCTTGATCACATGGAAACATGCTTTTAATAAAATACAAAATGTTGGAGGGGAAAATATTTTCTACCATCTAATCTAATATTGAATCAATATTATTTTGAACAACATGGCTACAGAAAGATTAGGATTTAGCTCACATTTTATAACTGCAGGCACTCCGTTATGTATTCAAGAGCAGTATATCTTCACAAGGCCTTACTGCTTTCTAACTTCAGTTGAAATATTAATATCAGGTCCTTACGTGCTTTTTGGCAACTCCAGCATTTACGTGTCGGATACATGCAGGCATGAGTTTAAGTAGGATGGCCGACATCAGTCAGTCCTATTAGATTAGAAATATCTATTTTTTTTTATTATTTTCAATAGGAAGAACTCTTTTTTTCAATCAAATAATTCTTATTGAATTTTTTTCATTATACAGCAAAAAAAGAAAAAAAAAACCCTATAAAACAAATCCATCCCATATCCCCACCCATAATCGATACAATAAAAACAACAACAACAAAAAAAAAGGAAGAACTCTTTATGACAAGTACTTATGTGTGCTACCTTATTACCTCTGTAATTCTATGTTAATTCAATACCTTTTGGGGGAAATGCTGTGAATTTAAATGAAACAAACATGTCTAAAAATCAATGTCATCTAGAAGTGCTAACTGATAAGCAGAAAGGTCATCCCTTATTAATTCAGTTTTAACATTTCAATTTTCATATTGCCATAGGGCAGACCTGGGCAAATTGCGGCCCACAGAGCCACATCTGGCCCTTCAGCCATTCCTATCAATGCCTCCACTGTCAACATGTCTCTTTGAACCCATCAACTTCCTCAATGAGGAAGCATGCAGGCACAGAGAGTTATGCTGACAGATGTCCATGTAAAGAACTGCAAGAACAGGAAGTATAGAGCCTGAGGAGATGATTGGTACAGCTGGGAGGATCAGTTTTGGAGGTAGAGCGCTGCCTAGGAGAAGTCCCAAAGCTCTCTCACCCCTCTGCTATCTGGCCAAGTTCTTTTTGTTTTAGCACATACTGCATGCTACATGCTGCAAACCCCAGGAGCCGTGCACCTGTTCTTCATTCCAGGTCAGGATCTGCATCTGCATCCCCTGTTGGGCTGATCTCAGGCTCTCTCATTCCAGTCACTGTGCTTTTCAGAGGACATTTGACAGATGGTGAGGAGGTGTTATATTGTCTCCTTGCCACCTGATTTAACCCTATAATGCTGCACTACCACGCTGCAATGCCATGCATTGCACAGGGTTGCAGCACAGCCCCACTGAACTCAATGGGTGAGTTTGACAAGTGGTGGCGCTCGTCAAACACTGCAGTCCAAGGTAAAAATGCAGTGGGTGCGAAGCAAAGAATTGCAGCTGCAGCATGGGAACATCCCAAGCTGGCTGTTATTTTACAGTTTGGGTTGGTGGCCGGGGAGTGCTAAACTTGTGTATCAGTCGCCTGTTTATACTTGTTTATACCACCTCACGATTGGCCATCTGAATTTCATGAGAAGCTGTAACTATTATTTCTAGTGCCAAGTGTTTTTTTTCTATATGTTTATGTTCTTAGGGACCTTCCCAGGTCCAAAATTAATATTAAACCAAATTAAGTTCGGCCCACAACAGTCCCAGTTTCTCATGTGGCACCTTGGGAAAATTATAAAATGTAAATATGTTCAGCGCTCTATTTATAATCAAATTTGTGAGCAACCCATGCTGAATAAACACAATTCATACCTCACAGTCTCTCATGTGTATAAGATTGTGTAGCAAACATATGCAAAATATTATGCCACATAAATACAGTGCAAAATAAATCTAGTGCAAAGAAAAATTACATTATATATAGCAAAGTCCTCAAAATATTTAAAGGAATAGTCTCAGCATATAGTTGAGTGTTATCACACCAATTAACCCCTTCCAACACCCTGTTGTTGCCCACACCTCCTGGGATGGACCTCCGTGTTTTAGAGTGGCCCTATACAGCATATGTTAAAACCAGCCTCCACAGGACTCCTTTATCATAACCACATCAGCTTCTCATAACTGCTCCCCTCCAGTACTACGAATAAAACTCATAGAGGAATACAGATAACGATCATAGTACTTACTGTTTTAATTATTAATTAAAAGATATACAAAAATGCACTTAGAATTGTAAATATTAATGAGTAACGAAAAGAGATTCCATCCAACTTATAGTAAGTTAAGGGCACCCCATCGTTGACCCACCTAGAGTAATGATGTCACAATCATGGATACAGAATATATTAGAAAGAAAATCAAAAGCCTTTTTTAGGCTCATTGATATTTCGTTTTGCTGATTTAGACTGCAAGCGATTTAAATTTTCCCTTCAAACATTACTTTTTACTGAACTTGCATCCACAAATGTATCCACTTCTGAACTCGCTGAGATTTCCACCTCTCTGTGTATATTTAGCTGCTCAGGCCCTGCCAGAGAAGGGATGTTGGCGTCTTAGTGTGGATCTGAAATTTAAAGGACACACAGTGACAACAGGGTCTGATAACTGTGAACTACAGATATTAGAGGAAGTGGATACATTTGTGTTTTGCTTATTTTCATTTTATAATTCACTATTGTGGTTGGTGGTACACTATTGTGTTAGCTGCTCCACATCAGTACAAAGTGTTTTGGTTTTGGGTACCACAGAGATATATTTTTTATTTTTTTATACCTTGGGAAAATTAATTACCTTCCTCCTGCCCCTAAGTCATTTTAGTCCATTATTCCTCTTCAAATTGCTTTCATTCAGAAACACTGGTAGGCATTCAATCATAAACCACATATTTCCAAATTTGCCACAGCATCCCCTTTGGTTTTAAGTCAGGACTTGACTCAGGCTGGGTTCACACCAGAGCGAATTGGATGCAAGTTTTTCTGCATCAAATTTGCATAGCAGGAGATTGTGACCGGCTCTCTATGGAGCCGGTTCACACATCTCCACAGTGGCACCAGGAGTCTTGTGCATCTATTGGTCTGTTTCAGGTCTGAATTCAGCCCAAAATTTTGGGCTGAAATCAGACCTGAAACGGTGAATGGACCGGACTCTTGCTGTGAGCCGATGCGTTCTCAAGTGTGAACCCAGCCTCAAACTTCTTTTTACCCATTTTATCATAATTTTGCCTTTCTTATTTGGATTAGATTTTGACCACTCCTAGGAACATTAACTACTGTTCCAAATACTTTCCTTTCATGGTTCATTGAAGTCCCACAGTCTTATAAATGGCTTTGTAGCTCTTTCTAGATTCATAGGTGTCAATACTTTCTTATCTGCAGGCATTTCCTTGGATTATGACATTCTGTGTTTGCTGTATTTTAATGGGTTCATGCAACTGTCTGTATCCAGGGGGGCACATCAGTTTTTAACCACCGGTAATCGCTCTGTGTGCAATTACATGCGAACAGTCATGGATAATTTTAGCTTGTCATTAATTTGTACAGGTTTCCTGTACATGGCTGATCAAAAACACCTGACCAAATCAGAAATACACTGGTCTGGGTGGCGTGCAGCCCTAATTGACCATGTGCATTAGCCCTATATTGAAAACATAATTTTGATGGAAATAGTTTGAAATAATAAGTGTGGTTAATACTTAGCAAGACTGAAGGTAATCAAGCCTTGCTGTGTGTAATCAATTGACAGTAATTATCTCTGTAATTCGGTTGAGCAATTACTTTTTCACACAGTGCCATTTGGTTGTGGATAACCTTGTTAATTCATAACATGACTTAAAAATGAATTACTTGTTCACATAGATGCCCTTTAGAAAGCAAAATGATATATGTTATCTGGCAGACTTCACTACTATATTTTCATTTTCATAAACCCAGAGTTCTGCTCTGTGTCCATTTTAATAAACTTATACTCATTATAGGAAATAGAAATGGAATATTACGCACAAAACTTTCAGCTGTCTGGACATCCAAGTGTCACTGACTTAAGCCCCATACACACGGTCGGAAAATCCGACCACCAAATCCATCGGATTTGGTCCGACGAATTTAGTCCGACACTGATGTTGCATACACACGGTCGGACAAAGTTGTCGGAAAATCCGATCATTCTGAACGTGGTGACGTTTGTTGCGTACGACGGGACTACGTAGAGGCTAGTAGCCAATAGCTTTGGTCTTGTAATGTGATCTGAGCATGCGTGGCACTTTGTCCGGTCGGAATTCGCTACACACGATCGGAATTGGTATGATCGGACTTTGTTGTCGGAAAATCTATCCAGCAGGAGATAGAACTTTGTCCGTCGGACAATCCGATGGAAACTGTCCGATGGTGCTTACACACGGTCGGAATTTCCAACAACATTGTCCGATAGGACAGAATCCATCGGAAAATCCGACCGTGTGTATGGGGCTTAAGGGTTGTCATGCAGATTTGCAATAAAATGTGTTCAAAACTGACTAGGCAGGACAACACAAGAGTATGTAATTTATGCAGATTCATTTAGGTCTCCAATGTGTTGCAAGTTATTAATGCAGTTATAAAGACTTAAGTTTTTTTTTTTTTTTTAGCTTAATGCATTTTATGCATTAAGCTAAAAAGCCTTCCAGTATGAGCTCCCAATGGCCCCCCCCAAATACTTACCTGTCTCCTCTTTCGAACCAGTGCTGAGATTAAGAGCAACATTGCTGCTATCGCTGTCTCTCCTCACAGGCACAGAGGCAGCAAAGGGAGCCATTGACTCCTGCTGCTGCCAATCAAATCTTGTGAGGAGGGAGCAGGGGGTGGAGCCGAGCCATGTTGTTGTGTCTATGGACACACAGAGCCCATCTTGGGAGTGAGCTTGTATGTCTGGCTTAATAACAAGTGCTTGCTATGGGGGCAGACACAGAAGATGAGAAGCAGAGAGCGCCAGCAGGGGGGCTGAGAAGAGGAGGTTCTGGGCTGCTATGTGCTATACCATTGCACAGAGCAGGTAAGTATAAAATGTTTGTTATTTTAATTAACAATTATTACTGTATACACGTAGAAAAAAATTTAGTACATTTACTTATCTTTAGAAATCAATGACAGAAGAAGCAATAACAGCATCAATGTCTTTAGTTTATGACCACAGGCAAAAACATAATGGCTTTTTTACTGTGTTTAAAAAGAACAAGCGAGCTGTCAACACTGTGCCAAAAACAAATTTGGAAATATAACAGAAGTTTGACAATCACACTGTTGCAGACTGAGCTGTTGCTGAGTTTTTGGAGTTTTTTTTGCCCTCCTCTGAGGATATAGGATTGTGTATATGAAGGTTTTCTATTTGTGTTTTTTTTTTCTTTTTCAATATATATATTTTTTTGATAATAAACAAGAGGTTCATAAACGAGCTTGTAATTCGCAGAGAAAGGGCCAAAAAATGGGTAAACAATACCAAGGAACAATAATGATCATATATATACTTTACCATAGTGAATATAGGGCATATTACCAAGGGAATGAACACTGTAGAAAGTGCCATGTCCCCAAACTTAACATATTGTCACCAGAGGGAGGGCTCTTCTCCTGCAACCTCCCTTCCCCATAGGAGGCGAAGGCATGTATAGAAATAGTGAGAAACAAGAGCAAAGACAAGGAAAGCAAAAAAGCAAGATGAAAGGGTCGTAGGTAAGAGAGAGGGAGAGAGGGTGGGGGATAACTCGGACTCGGGAGCCCCACCGGTAGTAATGAGACAAGACCCAAACAGGATGATTTTTAGCATGTGGCAACACGCAATAACAACAATCCAGTGTTTCAATTGAAGGTTTCAATTGAAGGAAGCGGTAGTGTTCCCGGACCAATGCATTTCCCGGACGGCCTCCCAGGATAGAAAGAAATGAGTGGCGAGAAAGTTTTGAACCTGTGTATAGCCATGAGAGTACCAAGGCCTACCAGGCCTGGGGGAAAAAAAGTTTGTGAGTACAAGGAAGTAGTGGCAAATAGGACATTAAGTTCCCAGTATATCGGACAGAATCCTATATCTGCAGGCTATGCATCAGCACGGGGCTCAGGGAAGGGGGGCATAACTTATGAGGGAGCCAGAGCAGAGCTTCAAGTGAGGATGGGTCGCTGTTGGGCACTTCAAGTAACACCCAAAGAGGGACATCCGTAGCCGCATGAAGCATAGTCAGCGGGGAGATCTGCGCCGCTGTATAATACTTAAGGACATTGGGGACCCCCAGACCTCCCTGCAGCTTATGGGTATAAAGAGTAGATCTAGGGACTCTAGGACGTTTCTGCGCCAAATAAATTGGAGAATTAGCAAAAGTCGAAGAAAAAAAGGAGGTACTCTAACTGGCAGTGTGTGAAAGTAATAGAGGACTTTAGGTAAGATCGTCGTTTTGACTGCAGAGATCCTTTCTTATCCACGAAAGGGCGGGAAATTTCCAGGAATGTATGAGGGAGGTCAAGACACGCAACAAGGGGTAGTAGTTGGCAGAAAACAAAAAAGGAATAGGAAGATGTCAGTTTGATGCCTAAGTATTCAATTTATTGAGACGTCCAACGATATGGAAAATGCTCCTGTAAACGCTCCACCACATCAGCAGGGAAGTTGATGTTCAGAGCTGTGGTTTTGGAGGGGTTAATTTGAAGGCCGGAGAAGGCAGAAAATTTATCTAATACAAGTTGCAAATTTGGGAGGGAGATAATCGGGTTTGTCAAAATCAAAAGAGCGTTGTCTGCAAAAAAATTGGCTTTATACTGGTTTCCAGCATGCTGCACTCCTGAGATATGAATGATGGCCCTAATCGTCCGCCTCCAACGGCTCCAGTGCCAGGATAAAAAGCACTGGGGACAGGGGGCAACCCTGTTGAGTACCCTGAAATACAGGAAACAAGTTGGAAAAAAAGCCTACATATTTTACCGATGCTGACAGCGATGAATATAGGTCTTGAATCCACGATAGGAAGTGTGCCCCAAATCCCCACCCTGTCAGAACATATTGGAGGTAATCCCAAGAGAGCAAATCAAACGCTTTGTAAACATCCAAAGAGAGCAAAAAACCTGTGATTTTACGCTGGTGAAGGATATGGATAAGGTGGATTACTTTGCGTACGTTATCTCCCGCCTGACACCTGGGCACAAAGCCTACCTGGTCCCTATGAACGAGGGCCTGGAGGTATTTGTTGACGCGTGTGTGTGGGCAGAGGAAAGCAGATCCAGCTCGGTGGCTAGATTGTTACAGATCTTTCTATTTGCCACTGTAGGGCGTGCCTTCCAAGTTGCATCTGCAACCTCAAATAGGGAGGACAATTCCCAGACCCGTTGCTCCCTAGCGTGTTTCTTACAGGACGCTATCTGAATCAAATATCCCCTGACCGTGGCCTTGTAGGCCTCCCACAGGGAGACGGGAGAATCAGCCGAGCCAATGTTTTCATTAAAATAAGTTTGAATGTGTGCCTTTACCTGAACACACGTTTCCTGGATGGTTAGGAGGGATTCATTAATCCGCTAAAGATAGGCTCGAAAGGTCAAACCAGTGAGGGTGATTCCAAGAACCAAAGGGTCTTGGTAAGACCATGGAGAGGTATAAATAACAATCTTGTTCACCAGCGGCAGTGAACGAAGGTGCAGAAACACATGGTCTATTCTGCAATAACTCTGATGAGGATTGGAGAATAAGCTTAATTCCAGAGAAGAGGGGTGTCGCTCGCACCACACGTCCACCAAGCCATATGACTGAAAGAGAGTACACAGTGCTAGTTCTTGAGAGGCATCGTGGGATGGAAGTACTTCCTTGGAAATACGGCTGTCAAGTGTAGAGTTGAAAACAGAATTTGAATATCCTATCAAAAAAAAAACAGGCCCTTCTAGTGCCTTGTAACCACTTGGAGTAAGTTTGAGAAAAATCTCAGCTGATAATTATTAGGGGTGTAATAGCCCACCAAGGTGAGCTCTTGATCCCACATAATGCCCTGCAAGAGTAGATATCTACCTGTGGGGTCTGCTATTTCTGTAGAGCAATTGAATGGGAGGTTACGCCAAAATGCCATCAGCACCCCTCTGTGTTTCTCTGAAGCGGAGGCTGTGTAGAACACTGGATAATGGAAGGACAGATACCTGGGAGATGAAGATTGGGAGAACCTGGTTCCCTGCAGACAAACTACATCTACGGACTGAGTTTTTAAGTGATGGAAGTCCTTTGACCATTTGAGGGGGGAGTTAAACCCATGGATATTTTGTGAGCAAAATTTCAACGTGTTGTGAGCCATCATGGGGATAAAAAAGAAGTCGCTGGAACATAAAAAATTGCGATCACTCGATGAGGCTCTCCGAGTCTGGGAGGAAAAGAGAAGAGGGGGAGAAGAGGAGAAAAGAAGAGAAGGAAGAAAAATTAGAACAGTACACAATACACCTAATCCCCACACAAGGGGGAATCGCATCCTAGCTGTAGGATACTCGAGGGGGTGGCTCTATCACCAACCACATAGCTTAAAATTGCATAAGGTATAGCCGCTCCTGGAGAGGGGGCCAATAAAGAAAAGAAAGACACACCTCGGAACTCAGTGCACTATACTAGAATAACCAGACGTCCCCAGTCGGGGGAATGCTGGAGGAAGATCAACATTAGGGGTTCCCCTCCTGGGACGTCACGGAGCCTGCAGAAACCCAAAATGCCCCAAACGTGGGGGGGGGGGGGAGGGGCAGCCGGAGCACAATGCATCCCCCAGTTGGGAAAATCCATCAGGCAGGCCATCGATAATGGCACAGTGCTGACAAGAGAGAGAAAAAAGGGGAAAACAAAGGGAAGGAGGGAAGGAAGAAATGGAGGGAGTGGGAAAGACCACAGGTCTGCCAGTTAGCAGATCTGTACCCGGCAGAAGCAATGCATATAAATGTCAAAGGCTCCAGTTTACGAAGGGGCTCATGTGCAACCAGGGTCTCATCGTCCCGCCGACCCGGAGCCAGGACATCAAGGTAACAATTGTGTCCAAGAGGAAACCCCAGACACATATTAGTGAATTCTGAGCTCAAGTACTAGTCCCGGAAAAGCCAATCCACTGGTAAAGCAACAGGCCAACAGAGAAATGCATAGGTAGGCATGCTGAATTGGCCAACAGTGCAAAAAAAAAAAAAAAAAAAGGGGAGGGGAAGTCCAACAGTCATTGCAAAGCAGGCAAGAACTGTCTACCCATCGAGGGTAAACTATTTACGGAATACAAGCAAGTCTCATCGTCGCAGAAAAGAAGTAACTGGCAGGCTCACCTGTTCCATCGTTCATCCCTGGTAGGAGCGAGGGGATCTTGAGGGTGGTGGGGCGCTGGGGAGAGTGCACTTATGGCTGCCAACAGACTCCCACATGCGACCCAACCGCTTGTGAGAAGGCTGGAGACCCAAGGCCCTCACCTGGCTGCTGGAGGCATCTGAAGGGGACATCAGGTGAAGTGCCCCAAAGGTCGTCTGGGCCTCCTCCACATTGTGGATAGTGTGGCTCCATCCTTGGTAGGTAAATGTGAGGTGGAAAGGGAAACCCCAAACATACTTGATGTGACGATCCATCAAAACTGAGTATGGAGTATGGTTTCATCTGCCACCGCTTCTGTACTGTAGAGGATGCCAGGTCCGTAACGAGTTGGTACTTGTGCCCTTGGAAGCATAAATCAGGCTTGCTGCCTTAAGGAGGGTCTCCTCAGTGTGAAAGTATGTGAATTCCCTCGGACCTATTCTCATAATCCTCCATCTCCAGCTCCCTACGAAGGTCTTGCAAGTCCTGCTCATGATGGTCTATCACTGTCACTGCAGCATCCATTTTATCCTCCAAAGCATTAGTGTGGTTGCCCAGTTCCCTGATCTCTTTAGTGAGGTGTGTAGTCAGCTTTGAGGTGGCTGCAGACAACTCGCTCTGGAGCATGGTCTTAAAGCGAGCCAGCAGGTCTGTATCTCTCAGCGCTGGTGGTGTATATGGCAGCTGTGCCCCAAGTGTCTGGCTTACTGATAGCAGAGGGGGAGAGGTCTCCATGTCAGAGGTCTGTGTCTCCTGCGGGACGTCTGGTGGGAAGGCCTCAGAGTTCCTGCGATTGGCGCACTTTGCGGTGGAGGTCCATGTCGAGCCAGTTCTGCTCCCCATCCTATCAACGGGGGGATGCGGGAGATGGAGTGCCCACATCAGCTGGGACAGGGAGCTCTCCAGGCAGTGTTATTTCAGCAGATGCGGTCGGTAGTGGAGGAGCGGTATTACCTTGCGGCCATCTTAGTGCGCTGCTCACAAGCGCCCCCCTGTTTTTAAATTAAGGAAAATACAAAAAGTTGCGCTAATAGTAAAAAAATATATTATAGTAATATGATAAAATATGATGGTGACATCAAACAGCGTACCAGTGAGAATATGCTATAAATGCGTTAAAAAATTGACACAAATGAATATAATCAAACAATCACCACGTAAGTGAAAGGTGCAATATATAAGTGAGATGGCAACTAATAGTTGTCCGAAGAATCTGTGGATAGAATGAACAACATTCAGCAAAAAAAAAAAAAAATGTTTATAAAATTATTCCTGTGAAAAAGGAAAAGTTCAACTCGGAGTGAATGGCAGGTTTGTTCAATGAAACTCCAAAGGAGAAAATAGTGCAGTCCATATAACTGGTGAACAGATGAATACAGTGACTGTGTGGTTTCCAAGGAAACTCTTTATCCACCACCACTAAGATTGCTCTCTTACCAGCTCCCAGGGTGGTGAAAGCAGATGGCTAGTACCCAGCCAGGGCCTTTTCCTCTCGGATCCTCTGTTGTATCGGTGAGACCATCACCATCTGCTGCTATGCTGGGATCTCCGACCGTGGAACGTCAGTGAGAAAAACCCCTTTACTTCCGGTGTCTCAGTGTACACAGTGGGGACTCGGACATAGGAAAAGAGTAAAAACACCGAAAAGGGGAATCCTAGATAAGACCCACTAGGGTATTTATTCCGTAAATATAATTTTAAAAGGAGCACTTCAATGTGCATAAAATGAACAGATGTATAAAAAATGCGGCCGGCCGGCTGCAACACTAAGCGTCCGTACTCAATTCAGGAACGCTACACTCCGACGTTTCGTCTCAATGCGGACGTAATCATGGTGTTTTTTTGCTGAATGTTGTTCATTTTATCCACAGATTCTTCGGACAACTATTAGTTGCCATCTCACTTATATATTGCACCTTTCACTTACGTGGTGATTGTTTGATTATATTCATTTGTGTCAATTTTTTAACGCATTTATAGCATATTCTCACTGGTACGCTGTTTGATGTCACCATCATATTTTATCATATTACTATAATATATTTTTTTACTATTAGCGCAACTTTTTGTATTTTCCTTTATGTTTGTGTTATATCGCACTTGTTGTTGCTGCTTAAGGTTTTAGGTATTTGAGTCCAGCGCAATTTTCCTTTTATTTATCTGTTTTTAAATTGGTTGAACTAGATGGACTACTGACCTTTTTTTTTCCTGCGTGCATGGCGGGAAATTCAAAGTAATGTACGGGTACGTTACTTTGCCCAGCCGTGCCATTCTGCCGACGTACTGTATATGTACTGACAGCGGTCGGCAAGTGGTTAAGGTATATTATTGAAATGGTACTCCCTGCTATAAAGTAGAAAAACTATTTAGGGAGAACATGTTCCATGACTATAGTAAAACACAAGGATTTGTGCATGTCACCCAACTTTGAGGTAAAGTGGACCTACATGTCACAGGGTGTTAGGCATGTAGTCCTCTTCTCCCTGTACGTGCTGTCACAATTTTAAAAGAGTGCAGCCATGCAGTGTTCCGCCAACTTGGCCGCGTGATTCCTTCACAGAGTTCTGTGATAGAACTACAAGCCATCAGCCTTTTCGGCTGATGGCTTGTAGTTCTCAATAAACTACGAGGGTACTGGTGAGCATCCTCTTAGTTCATTGATTCTTGAAGTAACTACCTGCCCATATTGGAGGTATGGGCAGACAGCTACACTGACAGTCTGCAGGAGCCGGACACTGCACCTGTGATATACTGATCATGGATGCAATGCTTTACAGGCTTCTAAGAAATAAAATACTAAATGCACACTTACCCAGGGCCGTTTTTTTTAAGGCAGGGCAAAAGGGCCAGCTGCCCTGGGCCCTGTCATTATTGTCCCAAAGCAGCTGCCTCATACTTGCCAACTATCCTGGTTTAAATTCCCTCGTCCCTTGAGGTTTTAGTCCTGTGCTGTGTCCCAATATCTCAGTGTGAAGTGCTGCTACTAATGCTGCCCAGCTCTGCCCTATTGTTGTGTACAGATGCCTCACCTGCAGACCCTGTGTTTACATGTAAATTACTGGCATTCATATGTAAATAGTGGTGGCATTCATATGTAAATAGCGGCGGCTGGCGGCATTCATATGTATATCATGCCCTCTTGAGGTCATATCCACAGTAATTTCTAGCAACCAATCAACAAGCAGAAATCATGTGCTGTAACCTCTAGCAACTAATCAGTGAGCCGTAATGTGTGCTGTAGCCTCTAGCAACCAGTCAGTGAGCGGTAATGATACATTGTAACCTCTGGCAACCAATCGCAATAGCTGCCTGATCTGATTCAGTAAACTGATTTTGCTCTAGCTGCTATTTATTGTATGTCTCAGAGCAGGTGGAGAGCAAAACTGCATGGGGGGGGCAAGAAAAGTTTTGCCCAGGGTCCAATCAATATTAAAGACGGCCCTGCACTTACCTGACAGTTTTTCTGCCCCTTCCTGCTTTCTGTTTCATGGTTTATCTTCTGATAAGTAGCCCAGTATAGGTCAGCTAAAAAGGTTTGCTTGAAACTCATCCTGTTGCGACCTGGATCCTCTGGTGGTCTCACCAGCGGGGTGGACTATTTTGGCAATAGGACATTAGGCAGCAGGTTAGAGCTGAGGTAGAGCTATATTGTTATTGCATCGCTTGATAAGCACCCCAGCTCTGCTGTTTAGATACCAGCAGGGCCGGGACAAGGGGTGGGCAGGAGGGGCGGCTTCCCTGGGCGATCAGTGTCACTGGCTATAGGTGGCAACACAAATCCGATACAATAGCTCAGCAAGAGTGATTCCCCCATCCACATCGAAGGTGTAGATGGGGGATCTGGTTATTTTTTTTCGACCCCCTGGTTTTATGGCTTGCTTTAGGCTTTAATTAGTCAATAAAGAGAGCTCTGTCCTAGGTTTCAGTTAGAGGGAGCCCTTGCTGTGCTGTCTCTTTACATAACTCACAGTACTCTACCAATCCTTGGTCATATACTAATTGTTTAGCTGTAAAGCTAAACTTGTATGCATATAGGGAAATGTAATAAGAGATCACTTTCAAAATTTAAAACAGGTATGCCTGCAAAAGAAGATCATGAATGCTCTCTTTCCTGTGGCCCCCTTGCTTGAAGGCAGCTTGTGTTTTGTATGCATGGCTAAAGTGGACGTGTTCTTTTTCGTGGCACACCTTTCCACCTATACAAGTGAGGGCCTAACGAGAAGTTGCACAAGGGGAGCATCAAAGAAGCATGCCTTCTTCTTTCTCAACTCTAAGTAATTCCATCCTCTTAACTGGCTGCCCCTTTCCCCTCGACTGGCCTAGTATAAGGTGACCAGATTTTTAAAATGAAATCCGGGGACATATTTTTTTTTTACTAGTAATGGCAGCAATCAGCGACTCTTTGCCCATCTCCACCGCCGCTGCCCGCCTCACAGCCGGTCAAGTCTTACTCTCTGGGCCCCAGGTACTACTGGGTGGGAAGCAGAGGAAGATCACTCCACCAGGGAAGGCAAAGAGATAAACAGGCAGGCGGCGGGCAGGGATTTGAGCCAAGGCAGAAGAACATGCAAGCGGAGCTGAATGAGCATGTGCCCGAAACTAAAGAAATATTCCCTCCGCTCCGACCAGAACATGATCATCAGAAAGGATCACAGATAATGGTAAAAAAATAAACCCCCATAAGCTAGTAGGAGCGGCAGAAGAGGGAGGGTGCAATTCAGATTTTTTTTTTTATTCTGCACGGGCTGTCTTTGAAATTGCCCCAGCCCCTGTTCAAATTTCAATCCGGGGACAAAACCGGGGACAGACTTGGTCCGGAGATAGTGTCCTCAATCCGGGGACTGTCCCCGGAAACTAGGGATGTCTGGTCACCCTAGCCTAGTAGCGCACCTTCAGCTGGGCAGGTGACCTCACTAAGCAAAACACTGCAGTAGCTGCAGATCAGAAGTTGCACAACTATCAATTTGTAGGGAACCACTCCTAGCCGATGGCTTCCTATGCACCATGGCCTTCCAAAGTGGCCTTTGCAGCTGCTGTGCTGGACCACTGAAATGCAGCCAGTCCTTCAGGAAGTAGCATTTCCCTTCCTGATTGGTTGAAAAAGTGACACAGTGTCCCCCTGGAATGCTAACATCCCTTGTTCCCATTACATTTTTATTATAACTGTTGTTTTGGTTTGATCAATATTAGTCTTATTTTATTTACAAAAGATAGATGAGTCATGCATTATTTTTAGAATTCTCTGCCCTGGCATATTTTCTTTGCTTGCAACCAGAATTGACCACACGCTGTCCTCTGACCATGTCTCTGTGTAATCCCATCTGTGACAGTTTTTAGTCTGGCTAACTTCCCGGTCAATGATTATCTCACATAACATCTCAACTCAGCTAAGGCTTGTTTCCCAGCATTATTCAGCTTTATTCTTTAGTAAGAATGCTAGTAAAAATCGTATGTAAATAAACTAATTTTTGAGCTACGAGTTTTAAGCTTCAAGCTACAAAATGCTCAGATGTGAAAGAGGCATTGAAGATGCGCACCGTTAGTACAACGAAACTAAAAAGCTCCAGTTTGCAACAGCTCTGCAAAGCAATCTTTGTGAACAGTTAGTTTTCCACAACAAGATAATAGAATTGTATACAATATGCATTTCTTCTACCTGCAAATATCCTGGCATTTGTTTATCGTTTTAAATGAATGTTATTTTTTGTGAGAAAATCATTACAAGTTGTGGAATAATCTTTTGTAGGCAAGATTTTTGTATACAATATTCAACCCCCCCTCAGGTCTAGGGTCTCCAGGGTGACGTACAAGACGTAAAACAAGCCGATAGTTCAATAGTCATGCGCCACCCTTTGGGCTCCTTCTGCTAATCTCGTGTTTATCTTGTGTTAGTAGAAGTTTGGTGAGTGACGATTTGCGATTTTCAGCCTCATGCTTTTCAGTTCGTTTCTGCTTTTCAGGTTGTGCTTGTCGTTTCCTATCTGGTTTTCAGTGCATGCTTGTCAGGTCGTTTCTGTTTTTCAGTGCGTTCTATTTATAGTTTATTTCTGATTTTCAGGTCATGCTTGTCAGGTCTTTTCTGATTTTCAGTGCATTCTGTGAGTTCACTCTGAGCAGCTGTTCATTTACTAGCCATGTGGCGTTCTCATCTGAGAGATTGTGCTATTGTTGGACTTGGAGTTATTGCTATGACCCAAGTCCAGTCCAGGAACAGGGGGAGGAGGAGTTCTTGGACCAAGAATTGGTTGCTTAATCGTGACCAATTCTGTCATATGCCTTTGCTGCGGGAGCTCCAGGAGAATAATCCTGATGATTTTAGGAATTATTTCCGGATGACGGACCCCATCTTTCCCCGTCTATTGGCTTTGCTGTCCCCTTATATTACTAAGCAGGACACCTGCATGTGGCAAGCCATCTATCCCTAGCAAAGGATCTTTGCCACCTTATGGTACTTGGCAAAGGGGAGAAGTCTCCAGGACCTCAAATTCAGGACTGGGATCTCCCCCCAGGCTCTGGGAATCATTATTCCAGAGACCTGTTCTGTCATCATTCAGGTCCTGCAGAAGGACTATATTTGGGTAAGTTTTATCCTTTATCATCACATTCTATGTAATTAATGTTTGCAAATGTATTGTATTAATTTCTTCATTCCATAATTACCATCATTGTAATATGCTGTAAATGTCCTATTTGTCCTCATGCATGCTGTAAGCTTTTAATGCTCCTTTTTTGTCCTTCATGCATGTTTGCCTTCACTAACCCCCCCCCAGCATGCTATTGTGGGCCCATACATACCTAGCCTAGTAACTTAACAATATTTTTTGTTAGCTACATATTAATGCTTACCCTAAACACCACCTAAAATGTGTCCAAATGTTATTGTTGGCCTTAACAGGCAGGGTGCAAGAGGCTATTTTTTTTGGGCCCAAACTCATTTGGAACCCTCCTTCCCCCCCAACCGCTAGGTCAACCGATACCAATACTCTATCTACTCTATCTGCTTACTTTGCCAAACCCATACACACACTATACCTACCTCTTTTGTGGTCATATTTATGGATGAATTCACCAAAGCATGTAGTGCAAGTGCCTGCCTAAATACTTTCAAATGGTACTGTTTAAAGTTTTGTTCTCATATTATCTTGATAGGTAATTGCAGAATGTAAAAATGTGCTTCAATTTGGACAGTTTGTATACTTTTGGATTATGACACTTCTTACCTGTCCAGTGGGCTGCCAATAGTGTAAGTAAGGGTTACCTGTCAAAAACATCCACCCATCCCCCCCCACCATAAAATGTTTCCAATGAGCCACCAGAGGGGGTGAGGAATCTATTAAGTTGACCTTATATTTTTGTCTTTAAATACTCATTTCAATAAATATTATACTTATGTTTGTGTCTAATCTGCTTGCAATGTTATCTGCAAAAGTACTAATTATTTTTTTCTTGTTTGACTCCACAGTTTCATTCCAACCCACAGGAATGTCAGACTGTGACTTCCCAGTTTCATCACCAGTGGAATTTTCCCAATTGTGGTGGTGCTATAGATGGGAAGCACAAAAGGATCGTACCACCACCCAACTCGGGGTCTTACTACTATAACTTTAAGGGGTTTAGTAGTATTGTGATGTTGGCTGTGGTGTCGGCCAATTATGAGTTTCTCTACCTAGATGTTGGGAAGAACGTCAGAAACTCTGACAGAGGAGTGATTGCCCAGACCGAGCTCTACAAGCATCTTCAAAATGGCACATTGCAGTTGCCACCTCCGGAGGAGGAGAATGTCGAGGGCCTCAATTTCGTATTTGTTGCAGATGGGGCCTTTGCTCTGGGGGAACATCTCATGAGGCCGTTCCCCATGAGGAACATGACCCCAGAGCAGAGGGTTTTTAATTACCGGCTGTCATGTGCCAGAAGAGTGGTGGAGAATGCCTTTGGCATAATGGCAAGCTGGTTCAGGATCTTCCTAATGTCCATCAACCTGGCCGAATATAAACTGAACCATGTTGTGTTGAGTTGCTGCATTCTCCACAACTACCTAAAGAAGAATGCAGCCAGCTATCTGGCCTCAGTTACGACAAAGGCCGTCTTTGCATCAGATACAGTGGCGATGACGGCTATCAAAAGTACTTCATGGGTAGAGGGGCAATTGCTTTACAACAAAATATTACAGATGTGCAATAACATTTATTTTAAAAACTAAACTCATGTTTCATTTGAATTACAGTTTGTGTTTCTTATCTGTCTCCTAGGTTCTCAAATGGCCTTTTAATTTTGGCCATTCTCTTCAATAGTGCAAATGTAACTTATTTGATACATTTTCATAATTTTCCGCATCATGAATGTGATATATCCATTACGAACGCTAGTTTTACAAGACCGAGTGATTCTGGCTCGTCCTTGATTCCGTGTATGCGTGTTTGTACTTTGGACTTTTGTCCAATGGACTTGTGTACACACGATCGGAAAGTCCGACAACACACATTTGTTGGCGGAAAATTTGAGAACATGCTAGCCAAGATTTGTTGGCGGAAAGTTCGACAACAATTGTCTGATAGAGCATACACATGGTCAGATTTTTCGCCAACAGCCTGACATCCAAAATTTCCCGTTGGAAAATCCGATCGTGTGTATGGGGCTTTATTATTACTTATTAGTACTGGGTAGACACACCCTTTTGTGATGCTGCTTTATTGAATCTGAGGTTATTGTGAGTTTTAATGTAGTCTGCCAACAGTGCATGTACAAAAACAGTGGACTACCTAAAGTGACTTTAAAATATGTTGGTAAGAAAGTACTTTAAAATAGAACTATAGGCAAAACGTTTTATTTTTATTTTGGATAGAGTAAGGGAGGGGCATAACCCCTGTAAGGTTTATTTTTGCCCTCTTTGTTCCATTGGGGAGATTTACCTTCACTTCCTGTCCTATAGCCAAAACAGAACTACTATCCCCAGTGGAAGATTTCCCCGCTATTACTTTAACTTTAACCCAAAATTTGGGATTTTCTTTTCAATGATAATGGTAAACAGGACAAATAGAGAGGGCAAATCTTCCTAATGGGGACATTGACAACAAAAAAACGAGAGGTGTTTTAATTCCTCTCCCTTCTATCCAAAACTGAAAAATAAAAAAAGTTTTGCCTTTATTTATACTTTATGCTACAAGCTTCAGGCCTGAAGTGTCTTGGCCCCAATAGACTTTAACGAGAGCACCTGAAAAACGTGCAAACACATATTGCATGTTTTGTTTCCATAATAACTAGCCTTAACCCCTTGCACCCCTGCATAAATACATATACTAATGCTCATAAAAAAATTAAAAAAAAAGGAAAAGAAAAAGAAAGCTTAGCTGAGAGATTTATAGCACAGAGGATTTTTTTGTATATAAAAGTTTGACATGACATTGTGATTTATCGAACCATTTTGAAACTGTGCGGGACCCCCCGGAAAATTAATTATGAGAAAACTGTTCTTACATTTTTTTCCAGATTTTGGTATTCCTGGATTGTTCTCCATAGTTTGGATATTTCAAAGTGTTTTGTCCAACCCAGTGTCTAGGTCTTGCAGAAGACCAGCAGGCTGAATGTGCAGGTGTGCACAGCTGTAATAATGATAGGCTTGGGCATAGTTCAGGGCTCTCACTAGAAGACAGGTGTGCTCTATTCAGGAGACAGATCTCCTCTGTTGAGGGGACAAGTGCTCTCCACCAAAAAGTTAGGAGGTCACAGGCTAGGAAACAGGAGGGCTTCAGACAGGTTCCAGTAGATCCCCTAAAGAGATGCCAGATCATGGGTCCATGGAGCAGGTTGCTGCGGCTAAAGGCTGAGAGCCAGGAGGACCCAAGGAGCTAGGAGAGCTGGGTGAGAAGATCTGAGGGACCAATCAAAACCAAAGGCCAAGATTTGGGGCAGTGGTGCTGCTAAATAGCGAGCTAGGTGGTTTGCTATTATTTTGACTGTGTCTGTTTTCATAGTGAAAACCCCTGTGTAGGAAAACCTGATGTGTGAACTTTACTTTATTTTTAAATAAAAGTTGGCCAGCAAGCCCTAAACTTTAGTTCCTGACTCCCATTAAATCAACACCACTGAGTTAATACCCTGGAATATCACAATAGGTACCCACAGTCCTAAGACTGTCTTCACTAATGTGTCAGGCATTTAATGTTTTCTTGTTCAATATTTTGATTGAGGTTTAACAAAGTGAACAGAAAAAATTAACATTATCTGCAATACATTAACCACTTGCCTACCAGGCACGAACACCTCCTTCCTGACCAAGCCATTTTTCAGCTTTCAGCGCTGTCACATTTTGAATGGTAATTGCGCGGTCATGCAACGCTGTACCCAAATACAATTTTTATAATTTTTTCCCCACAGATAGAGCTTTATTTTGGTGGTATTTGATCACCTCTGCGGTTTTTATTTCTTGCGCTATAAACAAAAGAAGAGGGACAAGTTTGAAAAAACATAATATTTTTTACTTTTTATTATAATAAATATCCAACTTTTTTTTTTTTAAACAAATTTTTTCCTCAGTTTAGGCCGATACGTATTCTTCTACATATTTTTGGTAAAAAAATCGCAATAAGCGTATATTGATTGGTTTGCGCAAAAGTTATAGCGTCTACAAAATAGGGGATAGATTTATAGCATTTTTATTATTATTTTTTTTTTACTAGTAATGGCGGTGATCTGCGATTTTTATCATGACTGCGACATTGCGGCAGACATATTGGACACTTTTGACACATTTTTTTGGGACCATTCACATTTATACAGCGATCCGTGCTATAAAAATGCATTGATTACTGTATAAATGTGACTGGCAGGGAAGGGGTTAACACTAGGGGGCGCTGCAGGGGTTAATATGTTCCCTATGTTCGTGATTCTAACTGTGGGGGTAGGGGACTGACTGGGGGAGGGGACCGATCGGTGTCCCTATGTACAAGGGACACGCCATCGGTCTCCTCTCCAGTGACAAGACGTGGATCTGTGTGTTTACATACACAAATCCACGTCCTGCTCAGTTACTGGGCAATTGCAGGTGCCTGGCGGACATCGAGGCCACCAGGCACGCGCATCGGGTCCCCAGCGGCGTTTGCATGAAAGGGTACAAATGACAAATCTTTTTTTTTTAAAGTTAGCAGCTAAAAAAAAAGTAGCTGCTGACTTTTAATAAGTACACTTACCCTCCCAGGGCGCCCGCGATGTCGGGCCGTGGAGGACGAGCTGTCCCTCGGCGATCCGGTTCCAGCGCCGCCATCCTCAGTAAGGGAAACGGCTTTCCGCTTCCTACTGTGCATGCGCGAGTCGGCGCGCGGCCTACTGCGCATGCGCGAGTCTAATTTGTGAATGGGGAACGCGATGTGTTGTGGGACATAGTTCATTATGATAGAAGACGGAAGGAGAGAAGATCACCGCGGCGCTGGAGGAGGCAGATTAGGACGATCTGCCTAGCAACAGCCATTTCTGGTAAGTAAAAAAAAAAAATGTTTTTGTTTTTTTTTCATTTTAAATTGTTACTAACATTTTTTTAAAGTTTTTGTTTTCAGGGTGTCCCACCACTTTAAACAGCATTCAGAAAGATCAAATGAGGCCAAGTGGCCATTCAATAGAAAGCGAGGAAGGATAATCAACCTTAAGTTGCATTGGGGGAAGTTGAAATGTTATGGGCATATAATGCATTAACTGCAGGGCTGGGGAACTGGAGGAAAAAGGGAAGGAAGGGAGGAGGGGGTCCAGCTTAGACCCTCTGTGTCATGCTCAACTGTTAATAATGGGGGTAGCAGTAAGGGACCCTAATAGAGAAGAGTAACACAGAGCACAAGAGATCTGGGAGACTGTTGAGATGTTGAATGAAAAAATTTAATGACTAACACAATATGGGGAGTTTTACTAAAATTGGTGCACACAGAATATGGTGCAGCTGTGCACAGTAACCAATCAGCTTCTAGCTTGTTCAATTAAGCTTTGACAATAAAGCCTGGAAGCTGTTTGTTTACTATGCAGTGCTGCACCAGATTCTGTGTGCAATGATTTTTGTAAATCACCCCCTTTATGAGAGTGCAATGGCAACCTGTGGCATTGATGTTGCACAGAGGTGTAAAATTCAGCAAATGTTTAATATAATGATCACTGCAGTGGAAAGACCAGATCCGGAGGTATCAAGAGACTGAATACTATCTGAGATTTATAATTGCCTCAGGCAAATATTAGTCGTTAGATCTTTATGTCTATGGGAATTAGCATAAAAAGTCATCACCACTGGTGCATTATTCTTGTTTAGGACTAGCAGTGGACTAGCAGTTGATTACCTCTTATGAAACAGGTCACTTTTAATGTTAGAAAACCTAAAACAAATAAGGTATTTCTTCAGTAATATTTTTTCCAAGAATTATTCTATTTTCTATACACAATGGGGGAGATCTCCCCTCACTTCCTATTGCGAAAAGGGCTTATGGGAAATCTCTTTAGTGGGACTACACACACAGTATTTTTCAATACAATGGGACAGGGTTAGAGCCTCTGTCGGAATATTATTACTGTCCATGTTCCTGTCCCATTGACAATAACTCCTCTTATTTCTTACCTTGCTTTCACAGGGAAAGACAGTTAGGTGAAATCCCCCCAATAAGGCCTTTCATCACTCTAAAATCCCAGTACTTGTGGGCATGAGCAGAATGAGACACGTTTTCCAAAATGCAGCATTTGGAGTGTGAGCTAGTAATTTCTAGGCCCCAATGCTATTTCTGCTAATCTTCTGAAGAAAGAGGGACAGCTTCTAGCACAGAATATTTCTGCAAAGGATACATACTCACCACACTCCCTGATCATACAAGACCACAATTAAAAAAGGGCAAGAATGATTAGTTAAACCCACTGTGAATTTTTTTTTCATTGCTATGTATTCTTTATATTACCATTCATAGCCAATCAGTGCAATATTCGGAGATACAGAAAACTTTTGTGCAATATCAACATTTTTTGCCAGTTAAATAGTATGTGTATTGTGGTACCCCATCAGTGCATGTACCCAGAATTCTCAACCAGATGGGTTGAGGGGCTCCAGGGTAGTTGCTTGTTTGAGAGGAAACTGGCTTTTCATATTGTGTGGGAGTGAAATCCAGAGTGTATGTTGTTATTTTCACTATAGTTTCATGTACTTCTTTCCAAAAGGTTTGTATTTTTTAGCATGACCACCATATGTGTAGGATAGAGCCTGGTTTAGTTTTGCATCTCCAACACAGATAAGAAGATGTGGGTGAGAATTTGTAGAGCTGAGTGGGTGTTCGATACCACACTGTAAATATGTAGCGGGACATATTTAACCACTTTCAGACCGGACCATTTTGCTGGCTTAAGACCAGACCACTTTTTGCGATTCGGCACTGCGTCGCTTTAACTGACAATTGTGCGGTCGTGCGACGTGGCTCCCAAACAAAATTGACGTCCTTTTTTTTCCCACAAATAGAGCTTTCTTTTGGTGGTATTTGATCGCCCCTGCGGTTTTTATTATAGTTTTATAAAACTATATCTAAACCGTGGAGATAACCCAATATAAAAATTAAAATCACTTTGTTAATTACAAATATTTAATTTAAGTAGGTGTGCATTTCAGTATTTTGAAATTAGTTTTTACAAAAGAAATTGGCTAATATCTAATTGCAAAGCATTGAAAAAAAAATCTTACATAGCTCAGCAGCATAGCCATATGTCAATATATTACTCTACTGAAAGGCAAGCATTACTAACTTGTAGAGATAACCTAATATAATAATTGAAATCAATTTGATAATTATGAATATATCCTTAACCACTTCCCGACCGCCCCCTGTATATTTACGTCGGCAGAATGGCACGTACAGGCAGAATCACGTACCTGTACGTGACATTCTTCCGGCGGTTGGGGGGTCCGATCGGACCCCCCTCCGCCGGCGGGGACGGTCGGGATCGCTTCAGGAGCGATCCGGGACGAGGGGACGGCCAGTGGTTTCTGGCCACCCCCTCGCGATCGCTCCTGGCCAATGAGAAACTTCCCCTTCCTGTCTATTGTATAGACAGGAAGGCGGAAGTGATGTCACGCTCGGTGCGCCGGTCTATGTGACCGGAGACGCCGAGCGGCGAACATGTACAGGTTAGTGCACAACACTACACTGACACCAGTACAGTTAGGCACATATTCCACCCCCCGGTCACCCCCTGATCACCCCCAGATCACCCCCTCCCCCCCCAGTCACAGTGTCACTAATTGCAGTGATCATTTATTTACTGATCACTGCATTTAGTGTCAGTGTGACTGTAATAACTGTCAGGGCAGTTAGTTTTAGGTCCAAGGTAGCCCCCTACCCCCCCCTAATAAAGGTTTAACCCCTTGATTGCCCCCCAGGTAACCCTTTCACCCCCTTTTGCCAGTGTCACTAAGCGATCGTTTTTCTGATCGCTGTATTAGTGTCACTGCTGTCGCTAGGTAACCATTTTTTTTTTTAGGTAACCGCCATGTTTATATAGGTTCATAAATAGGTTTATAGGTCAGGTACCCCCATATTACAACCTAAATAAAGGTTTTAACCCCCTGATTGCCCCTAGAGTTAACCCTTTCACCAGTGATCACAGTATAACTGTCACTGGTGACGCTGGTTAGCCAGTTAGTTATTTTGTTATTTAGGTTCCCCGTCAGGTTTTTATATAGCGTCAGGTACCCCCATATATTACCTAATAAAGGTTTTAACCCCCTGATTGCCCCTAGTTAACCCTTTCACCCCCTTTTGCCAGTGTCACTAAGCGATCGTTTTTCTGATCGCTGCATTAGTGTCGCTAGGTAACCATTTTTTTTTTTTAGGTAACCGCCATGTTTATATAGGTTCATAAATAGGTTTATAGGTCAGGTACCCCCATATTACAACCTAAATAAAGGTTTTAACCCCCTGATTGCCCCTAGAGTTAACCCTTTCACCAGTGATCACTGTATAACTGTCACTGGTGACGCTGGTTAGCCAGTTAGTTATTTCGTTATTTAGGTTCCCCGTCAGGTTTTTATATAGCGTCAGGTACCCCCATATATTACCTAATAAAGGTTTAACCCCCTGATTGCCCCTAGTTAACCCTTTCACCCCCTTTTGCCAGTGTCACTAAGCGATCGTTTTTCTGATCGCTGCATTAGTGTCGCTAGGTAACCAGTTTTTTTTTGTATTACTGTTACGGGTGACGCTGGTTAGTTAGCTTGTTTTTTATACTGTCAGGGCACCCGCCATTTATTACCCAATAACGGTTTAACCCCCTGATCGCCCGGCGGGTGATATCAATTAGGTTTTAGGGTCAAATAAGGTCTGCGTCGCCCCAGGTTAGTGCCAGTACCGCAAACACCCACGCGCAAAGCATACACCTCCCTTAGTGGCACAGTATCTGAACAGATCGATATCTGATCTGATCAGATCTATACTAGCGTCCCAGCAGTTTAGGGTTCCAAAAAAAACCGCATTGTTAGCGGGATCAGCCCAGATACCTGCTAGCACCTGCGTTTTCCCCCTCCGCCCAGCCCAGCCCACCCAAGTGCAGTATCGATCGATCACTGTCACTTACAAAACACTAAGCACACATAACTGCAGCGTTCGCAGAGTCAGGCCTGATCCCTGCGATCGCTAACAGTTTTTTTTGTGGTAGCGTTTTGATTCAGTCGCTTCAGTCAGGAGCTTTTTTACCTGTGAATCTCAAAAAAATAAAAAAAAATAAAATAGTTGTCGTTTTATTGTTCTCTCTCTCACTCTATTCTCTCTCTATTGTTGCTCTTTTTTTTACTCCATTCTATTCTGCAATGTTTTATTATGTTTTATCATGTTTTATCACGCTTGCTTTTCAGGTATGTAATTTTGTTTACTGTGTTTTAGTGTTGAGCATTTTTTTGTTTTCAGGTGCGCCATTCAGTTGCAACGCGGATTTATTTATCTTGACAGCAACAGCGTTTGCTCCCACGATACATAAAGCCGCGACTCCAACGCTGTAGGAGGTGATTTCACCACCACAGTTAAAAAAAAGAGCATATATGCCGAAGCATGGGGGCAGCAGGGGGGGGAGGAGCGATTGGCTCCTAATGCCACGTACATACGGTCGAAATTCCGACCGTGTGTACACGGCATAACTTTTGCGGGAGGATGCCCCCATGCATCGGCATATATAAATGGTGCATGTATGCCCATCATTAGAAGTGGGTGGATGAAGGGAGGTATTCTAATGGTGGGCATACCCACCAATCAATCTCTTTTTTTCGTTCAGCCAAGAGGCTGCATGAAAAAAAAAAGATTACAATATATGTCCAGTATGTTGCTGGACTTTGAATGGTTATACCAGAATGATGCCTGCAGGTTTAGGTATCATCTTGGTATCATTCTTTTCAGCCAGTGATCGGCTTTCATGTAAAAGCAATTCTAGCGGGTAATTAGCCTCTAGACTGCTTTTACAAGCAGTGGGAGGGAATGTCCCCCCTCCCGGATATAAACCGCGCCATTGGGAAATTGGGAAAGCATTTTATCACACCAATCTTGGTGTGGTCAGATGCTTTGAGGGCAGAGGAAAGATCTAGGGTCTAATAGACCCCAATTTTTTCAAAAAAAGAGTACCTGTCACTGCCTATTGCTATCATAGGGGATATTTACATTCCCTGAGATAACAATAAAAATCATAACAAAGAAAAAAAATGGAAGGAACAGTTTAAAAATAAAATAAAAAAGCTAAATAAATAAAAAAAAAAACAAAAAAAAAAAAAAAAAAGCACCCCTGCCCCCCCTTCTCTTGCGCAAAGGCGTACACAAGCGTTGGTCTGGCGTCATATGTAAACAGCAATTGCACCATGCATGTGAGGTATCACCGCGAAGGTCAGATCGAGGGCAGTAATTTTAGCAGTAGACCTCCTCCGTGAATCTAATGTGGTATCATGTAAAGGCTTTTAAAGGCTTTTAAAAATGTATGTAGTTTGTCGCCACTGCGTGTTTGTGCGCAATTTTAAAGCATGTCGTGTTTGGTATCCATGTACTCGGCCTAAGATCATATTTTTTATTTCATCAAAAATTTGAGCAATATAGTGTGTTTTAGTGCATTAAAATAAAAAAAAGTGTATTTTTTCCACAAAAAATGCGTTTGAAAAATCGCTGCGCAAATACTGTGTGGAAAAAAAAAAATGCAACACCCACCATTTTAATCTGTAGGGCCTTTGCTTTAACAATATATATAGTGTTTGGGGGTTCAACGTAATTTTCTTGCAAAAAAAAAATATGTTTTCATGTAAACAAAAAGTGTCAGAAAGGGCTTTGTCTACAAGTGGTTAGAAGAGTGGGTGACGTGTGACATAGGCTTCTAAATGTTGTGCATAAAATGCCAGGACAGTTCAAACCCCCCCAAATGACCCCATTTTGGAAAGTAGACACCCCAAGCTATTTGATGAGAGCAATGTTGAGCCCATTAAATATTTTTTTTTTTTGTCCCAAGAGATTGAATAATGAAAAAAAAAAAAATATATATATTTTTTTTACAAAAAGTTGTCACTAAATGATATATTGCTCAAACATGTCATGGGCATATGTGGAAATACACCCCAAAATACATTCTGTTGCTTCTCCTGAGTACGGGGATACCACATGTGTGGGACTTTTTGGGAGCCTAGCTGCGTACGGAACCCCAAAAACCAATCACCGCCTTCAGGCTTTCTAAGGGTGTAATTTTTTTATTTCACTTCTCACTGCCAATCACAGTTTCGGAGGCCATGGAATGCCCAGATGGCATAAAACCCCCCAAAATGACCCCATTTTGGAAAGTAGACACCCCAAGCTATTTGCTGAGAGGTATTGTGAGTATTTTGCAGATGTCGCTTTTTGTCACAAAGTTTTGAAAATTGAAAAAAGAAAAAAAATTTTTTTTTTTTCTTTACTTTCTTCATTTTCAAAAACAAATGAGAGCTGTAAAATACTCACCATGCCTCTCAACAAATAGCTTGGGGTGTCTACTTTCCAAAATGGGGTCATTTGGGGGGGTTTTGTGCTATTTTGGCATTTTATGGCCTTCGAAACGGTGATAGGTAGTGAGGAGTGAAATCAAAAATTTGCACCCTTAGAAATCCTGAAGGCGGTGCTTGGGTTTCGGGGCCCCGTATGCGGCTAGGCTCCCAAAAAGTCCCACACATGTGGTATCCCCATACTCAGGAGAAGCAGCAAAATGTATTTTGGGGTGCAATTCCACATATAACTATGGCATGTGTGAGCAATATATCATTTAGTGACAACTTTTTGAAAAAAAAAAAAAATCTTTTTTATTTTTGTCTTTATTCAATCACTTGGGACTAAAAAAAAAAAATATTCAATGGGCTCAACATGCCTCTCAGCAAATAGCTTGGGGTGTCTACTTTCCAAAATGGGGTCATTTGGGGGGGTTTTGTACTTCTCTGCCATTTTAGCACCTCAAGAAATGAAATAGGCAGTCATAAATTAAAAGCGGTGTAAATTCCAGAAAATGTACTCTAGTTTGTAGACGCTATAACTTTTGCGCAAACCAATAAATATACGCTTATTGGCATTTTTTTTACTAAAGACATGTGGCTGAATACATTTTGGCCCAAATGTTTGACTAAAATTGAGTTTATTAGATTTTTTTTATAACAAAAAGTAGAAAATCTCTTTTTTTTTCAAAATTTTCGCTCTTTTTCCGTTTATATCTCAAAAAATAAAAATCACAGAGGCAATCAAATACCATCAAAAGAAAGCTCTATTTGTGGGAAGAAAAGGACGCAAATTTCGTTTGGTTACAAAATTGCATGACCGCGCAATTACCAGTTAAAGTAGTGCAGTGCGAAATTGAAAAAAGACCTCTGGTCCTTTGGCTGCCAAATGGTCCGGGGCTGAAGTGGTTAAATGAGTCCAAATTTCTGTGTGTTTCACTATTTCAAAGTGTGTTTTTTTTTAATTATCTTGGCACTCACAAAAAATACTAATTATAGTCAGAAATTCCACTTATACTACATTGGCATGTTTTCTTGGATATTATTTCTGAGTGACCAAATATTAATATGCTGACATCTAACAAACAAAAAAGCTGGCCAGGGATTTGAAAATAATAACATCTGCTTGCTGATGCTTTCCAAAATAAAAAAGTAACAGTCAAAAGTTCTTTATTTTGCTGAGAATGAAAAACATTCTTTTTTTTTTTATTGCTACACTGAAAAGAGAAAAATAGATGTCAAATATTACTCAGGTTTGCTTTGAAATGTTATTTTTGCAATGAACATATTCAAGAAAAATAAGCAAGCTAAACATATTCAGATTTGAGCCCATCAAAATGATGCGATTTAAAAAAAATAAACCACAGACCCAGGAATGTGTTCACTAGACAGGTTTGCTTGCTGTATACTAATGAAAGGCAAGCTGGGGTAAATTCGCCAGCAAAATATCTAAAATATCAGCCATTTGTCTTAGCTAAATTTATTTATGGAGACTGTCTTAAATAAATTAGCACTAATGTAAGAAAGTAATGAGGATTTTTAATATAGATTAAGTAAAACTAAGTCTCAAGTGTCTATAATTCAAAGGGGAACTTTCTTTATTTTTTATTTAATCATCCAATTAGCTGAACAGTGGGTGTGCTGTCTGAGTTCTTTTGATGTAGTCCTTCACTTTCTGCATTTCTAGTTCCCTTTCCGTGAAAAATTCAAGTGTGATGCTGGTGAAGCCTGGGCAGATCTGAGGTGCGGAGTGTAAAGCTATGCTTATTATCACAGTTATAACTTTAGAAATTAACCAGGTGAGGAGAATAAAGACAATTGTGTCTTGCCTACAATCAAGCATGGTGGTGGGAGTGTCATGGTCTGGGGCTGCATGAGTGCTGCCGACACTGGGGAGCTACAGTTCATTGAGGGAACCATGAATGCCAACATGTACTGTGACATACCGAAGCAGAGCATGATACCCTCCTTTCGGAGACTGTGTCGCTGGGCAGTATTCCAACATGATAACAACCCCAAACACACCTCCAAGATGACCACTGTCTTGCTAAAGAAGCTAAGGGTAAAGGCGATGGACTGGCCACGCATGTCTCCAGACCTAAACCCTATTGAGCATCTGTAAGGCATCCTCAAATGGAAGGTGGAGGAGCGCGAGGTCTCTTACATCCACCAGCTCCGTGATGTCGTCATGGAGGAGTGGAAGAGGACTCCAGTGGCAACCTGTGAAGCTCTGGTGAACTCCATGCCCAAGAGGGTTAAGGCAGTGCTGGAAAATAATGGTGGCCACACAAAATATTGACACTTTGGGCCCAATTTGCATATTTTAACTTAGGGGTGTACTCACTTTTGTTGCCAGAGGTTTAGACATTAATGGCCGTGTGTTGAGTTATTTTGAGGGAGCAGCAAATTTACACTGTTATACAAGCTGTACACTCACTACTTTACATTGTAGCAAAGTGTCATTTCTTCAGTGTTGAAAAAAGAAGGGGGGGGGGGACTTTGGACTTTTTAGGCACCAACGACAAGGTATAATTTTAACAAAATTTATTTATAAAAGGAAAACACATATACAACAAAATACGTTTAAAAACCACATCTTGTCAAAACTTCAATATAGTAAATACGAGCCACACATGTAGCCTAAAGTGTCTAGCCTTAGGGGCACCAACAAGGACGATCAGCTATGGTTAGCTTGTCCGGTAATAGTGAGGTGTCCAACGATGAGGCGAGGGTACAGTGGGGCGAAGATATTCGTGACAGTAGCTCTACATGTTTCGCGTCTGTCACGAATATCTTCGCCCCACTGTACCCTCGCCTCATCGGACAAGCTAACCATAGCTGATCGTCCTTGTTGGTGCCCCTAAGGCTAGACACTTTAGGCTACATGTGTGGCTCGTATTTACTATATTGAAGTTTTGACAAGATGTGGTTTTTAAACGTATTTTGTTGTATATGTGTTTTCCTTTTATAAATAAATTTTTTTAAAATTATACCTTGTCGTTGGTGCCTAAAAAGTCCAAAGTCCCCCCCCCCTTCTTTTTTCATTACTAGTTTCAGGACGTGGCACTTTATTATTCGTTCAGTATCCATAGTACCACACTATGAGGATACTTTTTCCCTTTCTCATTTCTTCAGTGTTGTCACATGTAAAGATATAATAAAATATTTACAAAAATGTTAGAGGTGTACTCACTTTTGTAAGATACTATATGTGACCTGTATTGTATTAATTTGCACAATATTTGTCCAATGGATCTCTGTATTATTTAGTTTGTCTCACTAAACTTTGTAATGCTCTATTTGACATAAGCAGTCCTACGGAAGCTAAGACAGACTTATTACTAAGTTGCTTAAGCTCATTTGGACTTTTCTCTATATATTCAAGCATTTTAGTGGTATGTTATACAATACCTGTTTTTTGCACCTAACACCTTGTACTACCCTTTTCACTTTTGTACAAAAAATTTCACGAATGTCATGTCTACCCCAATGCAGGTGGTCAGACACTATAGCTAGCTACTGTGTGCTTCACCTACAGTATATCAGCCCCCTTTCCCTTAAGGCAAGCAGGCCTACCGATACTTGGTTGCCCCCAGGACTTATACACAATGCTATAGTGCCTGGCCACCACACCAGGGCAGACGCGAACAGAGCAAACAACAGACTACTTGCAGTTTAGCAGGCAGATAGCTTGGTTCTATGACAGTCCAGGTAAAAGGCAGGCTGAGTTCAGGAAATAGTCCAATATCTGATCCAGGTCATACACAGGGAAATCCAACAGCAGAGCAGGCAAATGGGAGGCTTGATCAGGAAACTCTGTCTCTATCACAAGCAAGGGATAAAGTGTTCGGTTTGCTTATATCAGGTGACTGACCAGATCACTCACCTAACAGGTGAACACAGACAGGGCGAATGCAACAGCCAGCACCTGGATGCTGGAATGAGGAGCAGGAGCACTTAAGTAAAGCTCAATAAACTTTCATATTAAAAAAATAAATAAAACTTCATCTTAAAAAAGTCAGTCTTAAAACATGTCTAAACCCTGATGCCTGATGTTGGAGGTGCTAGTGGTTTTGCCCTAAAATTAGAGCCTTTTGGGAATCAATCACCCCACGGATTAAGAAAATGACCCTTAGACCTATAGAAAGTAATCCCCTTCATTTTCTGTTCAATGGTGCCCCCTCTTCCATTAAATCATACAAGAGAAGTGTCACCCCCCACCTGCTGAACGCTGAAAAATCCTTGATTCCCAGATTTTGGAAACAGAGAAATTCCCCTTACCTTGCTGACTGGAAAAAAGTGGTGGATGCCATAATGGAGGCAGAACGCTGGGTACACACAGTTAAATACCAGCAGGACAAATTTAGAGATGTGTGGACGGGTTGAATGTACTATTATAATGAGATCTTGGATGCCTGAGTACATACCTACATGACGAGTGGCAGCCTTGGTTATTATTTCTTTGGATTAGTTGTTCTACTACATTCATGTACATGCATCCCAGGACCTAAATTTGCAGATTTGTTTTCTGCCTCTCTTGTTTTTCCCCCTTTTTTCTCTTCCCCTCTCTTTCTCAGTTTTGGTTTGTGTTATTTTTCTTCATAGTGGTGCTCAAGTGATATATTTTATTATACATATTATTATTATACAGGTTTTATATAGCACCAACAGTTTGCGCAGCGCTTAACAAAATAAAAAGGCAGACATTACAGTTACATTACAATTTGGTACAAGAGGAATCAGAGGGCCCTGCTCATTAGAGCTTACAATCAAAAAATTTAATAGCTGTGGGGGATGAGCTTTGCACGTTTTTCCATACAGATTTCAGATTGTATTTACATTTGTACTATCAAGTACCTTGACTGTAAGAGGGTCATTTCAACACCCAGTCAGGGTTGATATGAATTGTTTGCCACAAGGCTTTAAGCTACAGAAGCATTTTTTTTGCACAGAAATAAATCTTTATTTTGACATTTTCATAAAGCTTAAAAACTTCATAGTCAAATCCAACCACATATATTTTCTGTTTATCCTTGAAATTCCTGCTAATATCAATATAATGGTTAAAATCATTTTTACTCCCATAGGAGCCGCAGGAATACTGTCCAGGTCTTCCCCACAGGCTTCACCTCACAGCCAGGCACACAGGCCCATTTACACATTTCTTCAATGAACAGTCCAGGGGTGTTATTTTTATTTTTGGAGAACTTGGATAGGTTTGAGGAAATTAGATGGGATACTCAAAAAAAAAAGAACTATGTACAACTTGAGGACTTAGGTGTTCTTTAGAACAAGCGATATTAAAGTCCAGGCTTGTAACAGTAGCCTACAGGTTTAAAATAGTCATAGTAGTAGTAATTGTAGGTAGCTGTACACTCCTTTCTTAGAGCCACAAAAGCAAAGTCCCTTTAAGCAAAAGGTTAAATGCACAAATCTCTTCAGCATACCAACCTATACCCCCTTTAACTAGACCCACAGTTGACTCTCTAGCACCAAATGTCCCCAAGATCTCTCTGAACTGTTTGTACTCACTCAAGGCCCAAGGACAGCTGGGTGTTTTCTTCCAACTTCCAAGCGACACATTACTTTGGCGATACCAGACCAGACCTTTAGCTGACAGCCTCCCTCAGTCAGTTTTCTTTAGTTCCATGGTCTCAGCATCCAGGCCCTTAGGTTGCCCACATGAGGTCACCACAACAGCAGACATAGCAGCACTGCCTGGAAGGGCAGCTGGACTAATCCTCTCCAGGAAAAGACCCAGAACTCTGCGTGCTCACATACTGTACAGTCTCCCAGTATGCTATCAGAGCCTGTCTCTCCGGGATTGACCAGGGCTGTATCAATATTAATTCTGCCATCTGCATAGCTCCACACCTATCATCCAGAAGCTTCTCAAACTTTCTAGACGCAGGGGGAGATATCAGACTGGCAGTAGCTGAACACACTAAGCAGATCTGACTAGCAGAAGGCAGCTGCGCTGAATACAGTGAGCAAACTATGCTTTTACCTAACAAATTATCACTGACTACACTGGCTACAGTGTGACATCTAAATTTACCTATCAAAACACATACTAATTCTATCTCTCTATCTCTCTATCTATCTATCTAATCCTAGCACTTACTTGGGAGGGTGCTACACATGGATCTAGTGAACAGATGGAGGAGTGAAGGAGCCAACCAGCAGCAAATATCACTCTATTTGATGGGAATCTTTTGTCACAGCCTACACTTATTTCTGTAACATCAGCATTGTAGTAGCAATACAAACAATAGCTACATTTGACAATCAAGTATAGCCTTACTTGAAAATATAATTTCATGTTAGAAGTGTCTGTCCATCTCCTGGCCACCTCTTTCCACAATGTCCTGGATTCCCTGCATGCTTTGCAACTTCTTCTCTGCTGTTTACATTACATTTCTAGACTACATATCTCATGGTACCTGGCTGACTGCAAGCAGTGATCCTTGTACTGACTCTGCATCCTGAAACTTCTCCTTTCAGTTACTATTTAGTTCAGAAGTCAGGCTCTGTGAAATGTATAATAAAGTAGTACCTACTCACAGGGAACAGTAAATAAGTTTAGCAGAATTTGAGGATTTAAATGTGTAAGAGTATTCAAAAAGTAAGTTTTCAATCTTTAAGATCACTTAGATTTATAGGAGTATCCTATAAATATTTAAAATTCAACTTGGAAATCAGTAAATGATTTAAAATTCAGACCACAGATACACTATAATGCAAGAAAGTGATGTGTATATTGAAGCATTGTTCAAACACATTGGAGTTGATTCACTAAAGGTAATATAGTGTTCACTTTTCAATAGACACGTGCACACTGAAATATTTTGTTTTGGAATTTCGGTTTTGTTCAAAAAATACATTTATTAAGTAACTCCCGAAATTTGTTTTTATTTATTTTGTTTAGTTAAAAAATGCATTCGTATGAAAATCTGAATTAATTAAGGTTGAATCTGTCAATTGAAGTCTTATGGTGTCTGTCGGATGTTCTAAGAAGTTTCGACAAAGCAGTTAAACTGTACGACGCCACGATCGTACGTTTCTGGTCGAATGCTCTGCCCACAAGCTATAGTAGAATTCTAATGCTGCTTGACTAGTAATAATTATAATTATTAATTATTATTACTAGTCAAAAACATTAGAATTCTTCTATAGCCTATGGGCGGAGCATTTGACCGTAAATGTCCGCTCGCGGCGATGGTATGTTTTTTTCTTCTTCGTCAAATCTTTATGTCTCTATAATGTCAGATCTTTTCTCTCTATGTCGAATATACTTGGACTAATAGAGTTAGGTTAGGCACATTCAACAGCAGGTTCGATAGACACAGATCCCTATTGTCACCGTCATGTCGAATCTTCCATCTATCTATATCGAACTGTTGTCACAACGATACGAAAATATAATGGATACGAATATAAAGCATTTTTTTATTTCGTATCTTTTGTATTTCGGATTCTGCGCGTTCGTAATCGTTTATTAAAGCGAACACCAAAATCCCCGAAATTCGGACGAAAATGTCTACTTTTCAAGGAAAGTTGCACATTTGAAGGGAATTTTCCCCAGAGCTTAGTTAATGTGGTAAAATGTAATGTTGCAAAGAATACCCAATGATGTGCAAGGAAAATAAAAAAGCTGTATTTTTGCTTGCACATGATTGGAAGATGGAAGTCAGCAGAGTTTCACCTCATTGAGCAATCACCAGGGAAATTTCCCATGCAAAGTGTAACTTCCCTTGCAAAGTGAACAGTGTATTTTCCGTTAGTAGATTAAAGCTCTAGCCACGAAAGTATGTATCAAAGAAGCTCATAACTATCTGGAAATCACTACTCTGTACATAGAATAGGTCCCATATTTTGTAGTACTGTACCAGAATTACAGGCCCTACAATGCACATCTAGGAAATGTAAACAATGTTTTATTAGACTATCACTTTAAAAAACATAATGCAGCTCCTATACGATTCCCAGTAACCTCTACATTGTGCTAAAAGTATGAGTAGAACTGCTTAGAGGTATTATACAAATTAACTGCCCAGAACTAAATGATTTTTAGCAGTGTGGTGTTCCTTTTTAAACTGTTTATATCAGCAAATGCCGCCGCTGCTATAACAATTTCACCTAACAGAGAGAAAAAGTTAATTGCCTTATGCAGATAAAATGAGGAGTCTTTCTTTTTAACATAGTGCATGTGTTAAACAGTTTCCTTTAAGCACAAAAGACTGTTGGAGATATCAGATTTGGGTTCTTGCCCACTTGGCACTGAACCCCACAATTACTCTGCCAGCACAATTGTCCAGATAGAACTCATTACAAACACTGTGTGACACAATGCATACATGTGGGTGGCAGATGTTACAAGTTGCCTCCATATTATTGTTGAAATGTTAAAAGATAACACTGGTAAATGTTCAGTCCTATCCAAAAATAAGTATTTATAAGAAGAAAACTCCAAGATTCCACTTTATTTAACATTACATTTCAGGTACTGGAATAAGATACAAAATCCAATATGTGAAGAAAAGTCTGAAAACAAATGCATTTCATATACAGCTGGGGAGCAAGAAAAAATCCTTTTGTTAGCCTTTGATAACATAAGAAAAAGTAGATGTTGAAGTAATACTGTTTATTATCTACGTAGTCTTAAAATGTGATTTTTTTTAAACAAAATCTTTTACTTTGTAAGCTTAGCAAAGCCACTTTAAGTCGAACTCTAGCCAAAAATAAATTTTTTGGTTCTGAATAGAGTAAATTTTAGAACCTCTGGTTTTAAGTCTGTGTGCCCATTGAGGAGATTTCCCCATGGTTCCTGTTAGTCTAGAACAGTGGTCTCCAAACTGTGGCCCAGGGGCCAGATGCGGTCTTTTGCTTGCCTTTACCCGGCCCTTGGAGCACTATTCCTCTTACTGATGGGAGACACTATTCTGCCAACTGACATTAATTATGGGGCACCATTTCTCTTACTGACACCAAAAATAAGGCACTATTCCTCCCAATGATACCAATTATGGGGTACTATTCCTACCACTGACACCAATGATGGAGCACTATTCCTCCCAATGACATCAATAATGGGACACTATTCCTCCCACTGACACCAATGATGGGGCACTATTCCTCCCACTGACACCAATAACGGGGCACTATTCCTCCCAATTATACCAACAATGGGGTACTATTCCTCCCAATGATACCAACAGTGGGGCACTATTCTTCCCAATGATGCCAACGATGGGGCACTATTTCTCCCAATGATACCAATGATGGGGTACTATTTCTCCCAATGATACCAACGATGGTACACTATTTCTCCCAATAATACCAACGATGGGGCACTATTCCTCCCAATGATACCAACTATGGGGCACTATTCCTCCCAATGATACCAATGATGGGGCACTATTCCCCCCAATGATACCATCGATGGGGCATGATTCTTCCCCCAATACCAAATGTGCCAATGTTTACACCACTGATGACAGGAAAATTTCCACTCCACTGGCCACAGTCTAAACCCCCTAAAGTTTGAAGGACATTGAACTAGACCTTTGTTTAGAAAGTTTAGATCAGTTTGTACCTCATTCCCAGTATGGACAGGTCAAAGTAAAGGCACGCTTTTATTTTCTGTGTTCCACTACAATGGCCACGCAGGCTGTAGGTTTCAGGTACCTTCTACCCCCTAGAACTAGGGGTGCTCACCAACATTCACATCAACCATGTCTGTACTATACAGTAACTCCACAATAGATGACATTATTATGTTTGTCGTTTTGTGAGGACATGACAGTACAACAAACATTCAGGCCTTTAGCTGTTGGAACAGTTTTTCAATTTTATTTTTATTTTTTACACACATGCTAAAATATGCATTCTGGGCCTAAAATGTGTTTAACTCCTCCCCTTCCCAAATATTGCACATTTTATAAAATCAAAGAACCTGTAGAATTTATTTTTTGCTGTGGCCATGACACTGTGCTTGTGTACAGCCATGAACGTCTGTATGTCAGTGTTCAGGCAGGCGGTCTGGGGGTGGCAAGACTGTGGACCTGGTTTTACTGCCCCCTGGTTGCTCATTTGACCAAGCCATTTTCCTAGCCTAAGGCCACTTTCACACGGGGCTGTCCGTATTTAGCCATCCGCTTGCTCAGCGGGGATCGCTCCATTGATCCCCGCTGAGCCGGCGGATGACAAGTCTGTCTCTGCACTCTGTGCAGGGATGGACCTGTCAGAGAGCCCGCTCTCCCCTATGGGGGGATCGGATGATTAAGGACCGCCTGTCCGTTTTCATCCGATCCGATCCGCCAGACAGATTGAAAATAGGGTTTCCATCCGTCTGTATTTTGCAGATCGGATCGGGGCAGGTCGGATGTCAGCAGACATGTCACCGCTGACATCCGTCGCTCCATAGCGCTGTATGAAGCGATCGTTCAGATCCGCCTAAAAAACTGACAGGCGGATCTGAACGGTCCGCACATGTGAAAGGGGCCTTAGGGTGTATTAGCTTTTGTGAATTTATCTCATGATCTATTGGATACAGACCAAGAACCTTTTTTTTAACCACTTCACATCCAGGCCAATTCTGACATTTCTCTCCTACATGTAAAATTCATATTTTTTTTGCTCAAAAATGACATAGAACCCCCAAACATTATATATGTTTTTTTAGCAAAGACCCTAGAGAATACAATGACGGTCGTTGCAATCGTTTTTATCTCGCATGGTATTTGCGCAGCAATTTTTCAAACACGTTTTTTTCAGAAAAAAACGATTTCATGCTTAAAAAAAAACAAAAAACAGTAAAGTTAGCCCAATTTTATTTGCATAATGTGAAAGAAGATACGCCAAGTAAATAGATACCCAACATGTCACGCTTCAAAATTGCACGCGCTTGTGGAATGGCGCCAAACTTTGGTATTTAAAAATCCCCATAGGCGACGCTTTAACATTTTTTACTGGTTACATGTTTTGAGTTAAAGAGGAGGTCTAGGGCTAGAATTATTGCTCTCGCTCTAACGTTTGCGGCGATACCTCACATGTGTGGTTTGAACACCATTTTCTTATGTGGGCGGGGCTTACGTATGCGTTCACTTCTGCGTATGAGCTCACGGGGACAGAGGCGCTTTTTTTTTTATTATTGTTAATTATACTTTTATTTTTTTAGTTTGACACATCAAAAATTGATTACTTTTATTCCTATTACAAGGAATGTAAACATCCCTTGTAATAGGAATATGACATGATCGGACCTATTTACAGTGAGATATGGGGTCAATAAGACCCCACATCTCACCTCTAGGCTGGAAAGCCTAAAAAAAAACGATCACCGCTTCCCAGCCAAGGCGGCGCCGTTATTTGAATGCAGAGGCCGGGCGTGACGTCATAACATCGTGCCCGGCCTCCGAACGATCATAGAGACTCCGGCGACCATCTGGTCCGCCGGAAATCTCTATGGTCATCATCCGGGGGCCGGCGGATCCTGTGTCCGACTCACGGATGGAAGCGGTGAGTCAGAAGAAGCGTCCCCTCCCGCCGCCCGTAATAATGATCAAGCGGCGGAACAGCCGCTATGATCATTCTTATGGTGCAGGGAATCACCGGCTGAAAACGGCAATATCTGAATGATGTCTGTAGCTACAGGCATCATTCAGATATACCCCGGGGAAGTCAAGGCCGTCATATGACGGCCTACGGATGGGAAGTGGTTAAAGCTTGTGAATGTATCCTTATTACAGGTGTCAGAGACATATCAGACTGAAGGTTTATGTTGTGTTCAAAAAAGTATAATAGAAAATTACAATTAAGAAAATACAAGGAGCAAATTTATAGTTGCCAAGTACACTTTGCCTCAAACTATTCAGGGAGGAAAAGGGCTTTATGTGTGAAAGGTTTGTGCATGTGGATTTACATCCACGTGAACTGCCAAACACACAAGGTGAAAATCAGACCTGTGGAAATAGGAATATATTGCATTAAAATACATATTAGAACATTGAAGCAAAGTGAGCAGTTCAGAATCAGTTTTTTTTTCCTCTAGCAGATGGTAAAATGTATGGATGGGTGACATTAATATATGGTCTTGATCATCTTCGTTATAATTGTTCTTGCCCACAATGTCTTTCTAATTTGTTGGCTTACTTGAAGCGCTGCTACACCACTTTACCCATATTAGGTTTAGAACATGTAAATGACATACCCTGCTTTCATGCTTTCATAAATTGTGCCACCAGGAAATAAATGTCAGTAGACTAGAGACAATAGCTTAAACAATGTCACAACCTTGAGCTGAGGACAGTTATCTTATACGGAGCATGACAGTGAGAAATTACTATCTATCAAAAGATATAAAGTATATTGTTAGAAAAAAATGGCATGCTCATATCATACAATATAACAATCATAAAACAAGAATACAGTAATTTGAAACAATGCCATGTGTGATGTCATATGTGGGTTATATTTAAAAACATGTAAAAATAACCATCAGTAATGATATACTAAGGGACTAAATTAAACATGTATTGGTGATTATATGCCCAGTTGCACCAAAGCATGTATAATCCTTATTATGTTTTTCATTTAGCGTATTCCATTGAATGTTTTATATAATTATAAGTAAGTTATAATATTATGGAAGTGAATATCTTTTTTTATATTCTTTCTGATTTGGGGGTCATATTTAACCAGTCTATGGTTGAATTTTTGGGAACTCACATATTTCCTGTTTTATTTTTTAAATATTATTTTTGGAAGCTTCATACACTCCTGTCAAGTTCTTTTGAGACTTTTCTGAATGTAATTTTAACTTGATTATAAAAAGTCTTGAATAGAGTTTTTGTTAGCAATATAGTAGTAAGTAAGTAAGTGAAAGTCTTTTTTTGGGTGGTAAGATGATACCACAAGATTGGACAAATTGCAGAAAAAAAATACACAGTAAAGTGAAATGACATCTCTATATGATAAACACTATTACATCCATTACTATATTTTTGCACAGCTGTTGCCTCTTTCTTGACACACACAATAAACTTGATCGATTACAGTCTAGACTGTGGTATTGTCATTCCACTGGGACTGCATGCCTTTCTGTAACACGTTCTCTATAACCAGCATGTCACAATTTCTAATTTTGTCTGTATGAATTCTCCTGGGTTCCCTTCCAACTTTCACTTCAGCTCCATCAAAAAGAGGCTTATAACAATACTGCTTTTTTCCATGCTGTCATTGATATCTATAGCTTTTATGTATGTCTGTTTGAGCTGTAATCATACTGCCCAAAATTCACAATATAAAAACCCATCAGTTCTGTATTGTTAACTTGCCTGTAGTCAAAGTGGAGAAATTTCTTTAATGCCCTGAAGGAAAAAATGTAACTTTTAAAAAAGTTTGAGAGCTTATCAGGCATTCACAGACTTTTTTGAATATTGCGAAATTCCATATACTTGGAGGTACAGGTTATTTCAGTAGACGTGTTGACAAGCATAAAAGAGGTAGGTACCACAGAACATATGCCTATTCCCCAAGGATGACTGACCTCTAAAAAATTTACTCAGAGAACAGTTGGCCCTACTTAAAGCTGATTACAGGACCACTTGTGGAGATGACAGGCGTGCAAGGTTCACCTGCCAGTCAGTCGCACCTAGCCATGGATCATTGAGCCCACCGTGCACATTGGAACGATTTGTAATACGATTTGTCATGTCAAATCGCATGCCAAATCAAAGCCTATTGCTGGCAATGGCACGGTCTGAATCGGTGCGACGCCGACTTTGTGGCGCCACACCGATTCCCCAAAGTTTCTGCACTACTTTTAGCGACTTTGAGGGTGATTTCAATAGACATCTCTGCATGAACCTGCACAGATGTCTGTCAAATCACCTCCAAAGTCAGACTGAAATGCCGGTTTGAAAACGTGCGAGTTCTACTGAATGTGGGCTTAAACTTAGGCTGGACATACAAATGCCATTTTTAGGGAGGGTTCTTTAGAAATTCTTTGCATAGTCAAATGACATTTTATGAACATGAATGACACGGCAGCATTATGTGAGAAAACAAAAATCACTGATGACAGATTATACTGTATATAGGACATATTTGTCAAAATGATTTTGCAATACTTTGAAAAACCATTCCCTGCAGAACATTATTTTGAGAAATTGTTTGCTAAACAGAGCAATTGCAATCTAAAAAAGGCATATTATCTTCTATTGTTCAAATTGAATATGATTAGAAATAACTATGTGAAAATTGTATAATAACAAACAAAAATCTGCTAAACTATAATCTGTTCATGTACAAAATTTCAATAAAGATTTTTTTGTTGCATATTCAATACCCACTTAACCTCTGAAAGATTTACCCAAATTCATGACCAGGCCATATTTTACGATAGGGCACTGTGCTATTTTAACTGACAATTGCGTGGTCATGCAACACTGTACCCAAATAAAATCAATGTCATTTTGTCATTCACACAAATAGAGCTTTCTTTTGGTGGTATTTAATCACCACTGCATTTTTTTTTTTTGCACTATAAACAAAAAAAGACCAACAATTTTTAAAAGAAAACTATATTTTTTACTTTCTGCTATACAACATATCCAACGAAAAGATTTTAAAAATTGAATTTCTTCATAAATTTAGGCCCATATGTATTCTGCTACATATTTTTGGTTTAAAAAAAATCCCAAAAAGTGTAAATTGATTTAACTGTGTGTCTAACCAGTGTTTTTCTGTAAACTGTGTGCTGCTTTTACTAAGGGAAGTGATGGATTTTATTCCCTGCTTTACAGGGACACAAAATCCATTACTTCCTCCCTGTCAGAACAGAGCTTTGTTTGCCCTGTTTACATAGACAGAGCTCTGTTCTGTGTCTCTGTGGTTGCCACGGACATCCAGTGCCCCGCACCTGAAGATCGGCTTCTGCTGTGAGCAATCACAGCAGAAGTGGCCAGCCTTGGCAGAGGTGCAGAATCACGTGTGTATAAATATATATATATATTTACAGTATCTCACAAAAGTGAGTACACCCCTCACATTTTTGTAAATATTTTATTGTATCTTTTCATGTGACAACACTGAAGAAATGACACTTTGGTACAATGTAAAGTAGTGAGTGTACAGCTTGTATAACAGTGTAAATTTGCTGTCCCCTCAAAAATAACTCAACACACAGCCATTAATGTCTAAACCGCTGTCAACCCCTAAGTGAAAATGTCCAAATTGGGTCCAAAGTGTCAATATTTTGTGTGGCTACCATTATTTTCCAGCACTGCCTTAACCCTATTGGGCATGGAGTTCACCAGAGCTTCACAGGTTGCCACTGGAGTCCTCTTCCACACCTCCATGACGACATCATGGAGCTGGTGGATGTTGGAAATCTTGCACTCCTCCACCTTCCATTTGAGGATAACCCACAGATGCTCAATAAGGTTTAGGTCTGGAGACATGCTTGGCCAGTCCATCACCGTTACCCCCAGCTTCTTTAGCAAGGCAGTGGTAGTCTTGGAGGTGTGTTTGGGGTTGTTATCATGTTGGATTACTGCCATGCGGCCCAGTCTCCAAAGGGAGGGGATCATGCTCTGCTTCAGTATGTCACAGTACATGTTGGCATTCATGGTTCCCTTAATGAACTGTAGCTCCCCAGTGAAGGCAGCACTCATGCAGCCCTAGACCATGACACTCCCACCACCATGTTTGACACACTTGTCTCTGAACCAAATAAGTTTATCTTGGTCTCATCAGACCACAGGACATGGTTCCAGTAATCCAAGTCCTTAGTCTGCTTGTCTTCAGCAAACTGTTTGTGGGCTTTCTTTTGCGTCATCTTTAGAAGAGGCTTGCTTCTGGGATGACAGCCATGCAGACAAATTTGATGCAGTGTGCGGCGTATGGTCTGAGCAATGACAGGCTAACCCCCCCACCCCTTCAACCTCTGCAGCAATGCTGGCAGCACTCATATGTCTATTTCCCAAAGACAACCTCTGGATATGACGCTGAGCACGGGCACTCAACTTCTTTGGTCGACCATGGCGAGGTCTGTTCTGAGTGGAACCTGTCCTGTTAAACCACTGTATGGTCTCGGCCACCATGCTGCAGCTAAGGTTCAGGGTCTTGGAACTCTTCTTATAGCCTAAGCCATCTTTATGTAGAGCAAACATTTTTTTTTTTTAGATCCTCAGAGAGTTCTTAACACACCTGCTCCCCATTCACACCTGAGACCCTGTAACACTAACGAGTCACATGACACCAGGGGAGGGAAAATGCCTAATTGGGCCCAATTTGTACATTTTCGCTTAGGGGTGTACTCACTTTTGTTGCCAGCGGTTTAGACATTAATGGCTGTGTGGAGGGTTAAGACAGTGCTGGAAAATAATGGTAAATAAAAAAATATTGACACTTTGGGCCCAATTTTGACATTTTTGCCAGAGATTTAGACATTAATGACTGTGTGTTGTGTTATTTTGAGGTGACACCAAATTTACACTGTTATACAAGCTGTACATTCACTACTTTACATTTTAGCAAAGTGTAATTTCTTCAGTGTTGTCACATGAAAAGATATAATAAAATATTAACAAAAATGTGAGGGGTGTACTCACTTTTGTGAGATAATGTATGTGATCTTGCGCAGCACGGTTACCCTATAGAAATATATCTGCTATGGGGTGGTCAGGAAGTGTTTAATATTTAATATATTCACATCATCATCTTCATGTGTAGGACCAGCTTTATTTGTCCATATATAACCTGCAATGATCCTTAATAGCAACCATAATTCTTCTGAAATTAATCCAAACGTATTCAAATTTGTTCACTTATGATGAATGCTAACTATTAGCAAAAGAAAAGGTTTTACCATCTATAAACTATACCATTTCACAAATGCAGTAAACTACAAAATTAAAGGTTATGCATCCAGGTTTACGTTCTGTTGAGCAAAATAATATGTTCAGCTAGATTTTATATTGCTATTCACAGTGGTGACATGGTCAGTACTCTGCTAGAAATTACATAGAATTGTATAATGTTGGCATGTGGTGTACACTCACACAGTGAGGAAATCCTTAGCGCGGATTAATAAAAAACTGACCACCTGCCTTCTGAGATTAACCCAAAATGACCACTGAGTCCTTTTGACCTGAGAAAAACTGAATAAAGAAACATGGTTAGTTTTGTTTTGTTCAGCTAAGAGGCTGAAGGAAAAAAAACACAAATAAGGTGGATGGAGGAATCCCCCTCCCACCCCCAACCAAGCAAACACCACTATCAGAATACACTGACCACTGAATCCAAAAACTTTCTAACATGTCTCCTCAACAAAAGTCAATTGAATAACTGACTTCTGTAGTGTGGGGAAAGCCATACACTGATGGACTGATCAAATTTTGGCAGCCTAAAGATCTGGGAAAAGGAGCAAATAAGCTCAATGACATATTACTAGAGTCAAAACTTCCCATAAATACTTTTGGCACTACAAAATTAATTAATATTTTCATAGCTCTCTGGGAGCTCTGTTCATTGTTTACTGTTAGGAAAGATGGTGTAGAAGCCATCATGTACATGCTCACTCAGTGGGATATCTTATGCCCCATACACACGTCAGATATTCCGATGGAAAAAGTCAAATCGGATTATGTTGTCGGAAAATTCGATCGCGTGTGGGCTCTAGCGGGCTTTTTACGTCGGAATTTCCAACGGAAAAAAATTTGAGAGCAGGATCTAAAATTTTCCGACAACAAAATCCAATCAGACTTTTTCCGATTGTGTAGAGAATTCCAACGGACAAAGTGCCACGCATGCTCAGATCAAATTACGAGACCAAAGCTATTGGCTACTAGCCTCTACGTAGTTCCGTCGTATGCAACGAACGTCACCATGTTCCGAACGACTGGATTTTCCAACAACTTTGTCCGACCGTGTGTATGCAACACCAGTTTCGGACAAAATTTGGTGGTCGTAATGTCCGACCGTGTGTACAAGGCATAACTCATTTTAGAAATGCAAATATTAAACCTGCCAGCATATCTTTAGAGTGTGGCCGTAAACCCCCGCAAGCACAGGGAGAATATTCAAACAACGCCTTGGCTGGGACTCAAACCAAGGACGCCAAAGCTGTAAGCCAGAAGAATGAACCACTAAGTCATTGTGCTATACATGTGCTGTATTTGTATGTAATTTAAGATGAAACTATGGCTGATAAAATCCAGTACGACTTTGCCATAACATGGAGCAACCTTTCTAAACCTTTTTGCCCTGGAGGAACCCTTGAAATAATTCTCAGTTTTTAAGAAACCCTTGCAACAAATTATTACATCCACAGATCATAGAGCATTAGCATGATCAGTAAGGTGTGTATATATAATGATAAATAAAAGAATAAACAATTTGGCATACCTACAGTGTCTGGAACCCAAGGTGGTTTATTTTTTACCACCCCCATGCTCTGTATGGGAAAACTATTTTTGGCAATAAGCATGAAATTGAGGTGAAATCAAATAATACTAATGGCCAAAAATGAAATACAGACATAGAATATTGCAGTGTATGCTCACATTGGTAGTCATTGGAGAAGTGTCCTTTTACATAAATAGTCAGTAGAGTAGCCCCCATCCCCATTGGTGGCAAGTGTAGCATTAAATTGGTAGTCAGAGGTCAAATGTCCTCTTATATTGGTGATGAGAGATAAAATGTTCCTTCACATTGGTGTAAGTGTTAAAGTGGCTCTTTGCATTAGTGGACACTAACCCCCCTATATTTATGGCCATTGGGAGAAGTCCCCCCTTACAATGGTGGCCAATGGGAGGAAGAATACTCAACAAATTGTTGGTAAGTTGGTATGTGGAAACAATACCCTGCTACATTGGTGGCTAAAGGAAAGAATGCCACCCTTACAAGCTGACTTATAGGATCAGCATGCTTTATTAACCCCTTAAGGACCGAAGGTTCACCTTCCAGCAGGACAACGACCCTAAACATACAGGCAGAGCTACAATGGAATGGTCCAGATCAAAGCATATTCATGCGTTTGAATGGCCCAGTCAAAGTCCAGACCTAAATCTGATTGAGAATTTGTGGCTAGACTTGAAAATTGCTGCTCTCAGAAGCTCTCCATCCAATCTGACAGAGCTTGAGCTATTTTGCAAAGAAGAATGGGCAATAATTTCCCTCTCTAGATGGGCAAAGCTGGTAGAGACATCCCCAAAAAGACTTGCAGCTGTAAATGCAGTGAAAGGTGGTTCTACAAAGTATTGACTCAGAGAGGCTGAATACAAATACAAACCACACTTTTCAGATATTTATTTGTAAAAAAAATTTGAAAACCATTCATCATTTTCCTTCCATTTCACAATTATGTGCCACTTTGTGTTGGTCTATCACATAAAATCTCAATAAAAAACATTTATGTTTTTGGTTGTAACATGACAAAATTTGGAAAATTTCAAGGGGTATGAATACTTTTTCAAGGCACTGTACAAAGCCATTTGGACAGTTTGTGTGTGCATGTGTGTGTCAGGTGGTGGGTTTAAAACAGCTGTCAATTTTTTTCCCATCTGTATCTTATTAGGGAGTTCCTTCACTTCCCGTCCTGTAGATTAACTACTTGCTACTCGGTCACAGTAGATTTACTGTGATCGGATGGCAGCTGCAGGCACAGCAACTTAAATAAATGTTGCCGGCTTTCTTCTGGGTTTGGGGTGTGCTTGCGCACGCCCCCTTCTGGCCCATACCATCAGCCAATCAGCCACTGATTTATTGCTGAGATCTGCTGATTGGCTGTGTCCAATCACAGCACAGAGTCCTGTGTTTACAAACACACAGGACTCTGTACAAGGAGCAGCGATCTGGTGTTTTCTTTTTCCTGCAAAGCAGGGAGAAAAAACGCCAGATCTCTTAGTAAAAGAAGCACATACTGTATTACACACATTACACTTGTTAGGCACACAGTTAACCCCTTCCCAGCCAGTGTCATTAGCACAGTGACAGTGTATGGTATTATATCTGATCACTCTATTAGTGTCACTATTGATGTCACTGTCATTCAGTTATTGTACCTCCCAGTGAAGGTCTGTTAGCGCCAGATTTCCCGCCACACTATCACAGCCCCAGTAGAACTCGCTGATCACCACCATTACCAGTATAGCGTCATAGCTGCATAAATTCCAGTTTACAATATATACACTATAGTTTGTAGATGCTATAACTTTCAGAAAAGCTAATTATTATACACTTATGGGGATTTTTTTTTCTTACCAAAGACATGTAGCAAAATACATTTTGGCTTAAATTCATGAAGAAAATTGATTTTGTTTATTGAATATGTTTTATAACAGAAAGTAGAAAATAGTTTTTTTTCAATTTTCAATCTTTTTTCATTTATATAATAAAAAATAAAAAGCCCAGTGGTGATCAAATACCACCAAAAGAAAGCTTGTACAGTGTTGCATGGCCAAGCAATTGGCAGTTAAAGTAGCAAAGTGCTGAAAAGCAAAACCTTACAGAAGTCAAGTTTCCAATGTCGTAACTGGAAACGTAAGTGCCCACATTGGAAGATTTCTCCTTTCCCCCTGTTCTGGTGGCTACTCAAAATTTTGGATGTACCCGCACTTTAATTTCTGGTGACAGCGGTGATAGGATAGTCAGAAAGAGTGAACCCTTCTAATGTAAACACAGACAGCAATAAAAACCGGATAGTGGTTCTAAATTCTCACCAGTGGTTCTGTTGCCTATGGTTAAGTTAATAAATGAAGCAGTTAAGACTACTATGCTCCTGTTTACCATTTTAAATTTTCTTTTGTTAAAAAAAAATATATATATAAACAGTATATAGTGTACAGTGTTATATATAAAATGTTTTAAAGACTTGCACTACTCCTGCAATGTAATGATAACAGTGCTGGACCTAAGCAAAACCACCTTCTTATCTGGTTGTTCCATGTTAAAATCTAAATAAATTATTATTATTATTATTATTAACTTCTATAATCAGAGGTTTACAGTAAAGTAGAGTACAGTAGAGTACAGTAGAGGTTGAGTAAAACATTTCAGTTTGTCACAGTCTGGAGTTCAGGCTCGGAGGCCAGTAGCTATAGCAGTGGAGCAGCACCCACCAACAAGTGGGACAGATATAAATGCAGGTCACCCTGGCTGATGACACAGGTTCATCTGAGGTGCAGGGTCTAAGTACTAACCGGGGTTCACCAGAGCCCCTGATGGTGGAGATGGGCTTTGCTGCGTGTTAGCACCAGGTCGCGGTACTCAGGATCTCCCCACCAGGAGATGAGCAAGCCGGGGTCCAGTAACAGATATAGCAGGTAGGGATCAAGCAGAAGCGTAGTCAAGGAACAGCCAAAGATTGGTAACAAATTGTTGCAGGTTGGGATTAGGTAGAAGCGTAGTCGAGGAACAAGGCAAAGTTTGGTAACACGAATGGTAGCAAAGGTACGAACGGCAGCAGGAGAGACAAAAGCGAGATATTGGCTAGAGAGAGCACAACAATCTTGCAAACAGGGAGCACAAAGACATTACTTAAATCAGGAAGTTCATTGGGGGAGCAAAGAGTTCAAGGTTCAAAACAAACAAGATTCAAGGCAGGATCATTCAAGAAATTGTCAAGAGAACTGTCCAGCATTCCAGATTCATTACCAGACACAGCAGAGGTCCAGGTTCCAGTCCAGACCCTGACACAGGTTGTTAAAACCCCAAGCCAATGCAGGGGCCCAAATTTATACGTGCAATAGTTTTTTCTTTTTATGACAGGGTCTCTTTATGTCTGTGCTCTTTGTTTTTCTTTTATTCACAGTGATATTCTTCTTAGGTCCACTCTACATCATCTCAGTTTTTGAAAAAGTAGATAATGCAGAGATTTATCAGTATTGGCCCTACTTGAAATATATCTATAGCCAAGGTATTTTTTTTTCTAGTTTAAGATAAAGTGCGCAAAATTTAGAAGCCTTGTTAGGTTTTATTGTTATCCGGTTTACAGAGCTACCCCTATCTTCCTGTCCTGGTGACACCTTTTTTTTTCATTTATAATTCTTTATTTCGCTCTTCAGCAAAGCATGTAGTACAGTACAACAAAAATAGTGTGCCAAACATGGCGGATCAGATACCTGCATAAAGCATTTAACAGTAAAAAACAATGAAATATGTCAATTAACATTTAGAATCGTGTCGTATTGTTTAATCATTGGGAATCCAATTACATGGAAAATGTTAGTTGCGATCAAGGCCCCTAGAACATACAATGCTAGAACATATAATACTAGTGTGTAAACAGGGGTCCGACCCATGCAAGCTTAAGCCATAAGAGCGTGGTTTCTTTTTCTTTTCTATAAAACCTAAGTTAGGATATAGATGGGGATCAGGGAGGAATGAGTGCGAAAAAAAGAATAGGGAAGAGGAAAAGCAAGGAATTGGTGCAGGAGCTGGTGCTCTCCCAAGAAGCCAAAGGATACCAAACAACCAATAACTACTGGGCCTGAGCCTGTAGAAATCAAGGGGATAGGTACGAAGCATGTTCTCGTGAACACTGAAAGTCGTGTCAATGCCACGTTTTGCTGAATTTTTCCTCCTTACGTTTCATGGCATATCATTGATCTCATTACCCACAGCTATCCATTGACCAATCGACAGGGGGGTTAGTGTGTTTCCATTTATTTTTGGAAAAGGAATTGAACTTGGATGGGGATAGGGTTTTAATTGGATTCCCACTTTATCAACAAGGAAATCTTCAGCGACACAAACTACATCCAGTACATCCGCTATATATACACTTCTCCTCTTCTATCACCAGCACAAACTTACTTGTAGAACTACAACGCCCAGGACCAGCTAGTACTGACAATTTGATCCAACACAGAAACTGCCAGTCCGCCTGGCTGCAGCAGCCCCTTTCACTAGCCCTCCTGGCTACTTCTCCACAATCCTCCCAGAATGACTCTGCATCCATCCCAGACTGCTTGCACCCAGTCCCTTCAGGCATGCCGCTCAGCCCTCTGACTGTAACACTCACCAACACTTTGGCTGTCTTCCTCCTTGGAGATTTGTCTGTGAATATTCTCCTGCTGTCCTCTCCTTGCTCCCGTGCCTCCTTGTCAGGATTCCTCCTTGTGTCCTGAGAAGGGGTCCCTTCCTCACCTCTAGCAACGCTTGGGGGTGCTACATACATGTTAAAATATATGTGAACCCTAACCTTGCAAAAACCCATTCAGTTTAAAATATAAGTGAAGACAAACCATTTGTGTATGTACTATATATATATATATATATATATATATATATATATATATATAAATTAATGAATAAATGATTTGTATAGCGCTGCAAATGCGAACTGAATCGCCTCAAGGCGAACTGTAGCGCTACATATATATATATATATATATATATATATATATATATATATATACGGTGCCTAGAAAATGTTGAATGTTGAATGTTCCACATTTTGTCATCTTACAACCAAAAATGTAAATGTATTTTATTGGGATGATATGTGATAGACCAACACAAAGTGGCACATAATTGTGAAGTGGAAGGAAAAATTATAAATGGTTTTCAAATTTTTTACAAACAAATATATGAAAAGTGTGGTGTGCATTTGTATTCGGCCCCCCTAAGTCAATACTTTGTAGAACCACCTTTCGTTGCAAATACAGCTGCAAGTCTATTTGGGTATGTCTCGACCAGCTTTGCACATCTAGAGAGGGACATTTTTTCCCATTCTTCTTTGCAAAATAGCTCAAGCTCTGTCAGATTGGATGGAGAGAGTCTGTGAACAGCAGCTTTCAAGTCTTGCCACAGATTTTCAATTGGATTTAGGTCTGGTCTTTGACTGGGCCATTCTAATATATGAATATGGTGCTATACATGTTAATATAAAAAAAAAACTGGCACAAAGTAAAACACTGCATCAGACTCAAATGTGCACATTAATGAAAAAACAAGCAAGCATAAAGTCCATAAGTGAATAAATCCCAACACCAAAATGGAATACTCTGAGATCAAACTTCTAGAACTTCCACCACGAGTGCTCAATATGAAGATGGCCACTCACCAGAGTTGTTTGACCCCTTTTTACAGGATGGTCAAAAAACACTTTGGGAACACCAGATTGGTTCCACTAATGGCATGAATCCACTCCCATGGCCACTCAGGAAGGAGCTAGAATGTAAAAAATTACTCCACAGGAGACACGGATAAAAGTCTCATAGTGTAGTAATTTTTAATAAAGTGAAAACAGCAGCAATGCTAGCAGTTACACTCATGTGATAGTGCCTGGCCTGGCACTAGGTTTAAACAGCATGTGTGAGTCGGCTGATCCCTGGGGTTAGCGTGCATTCCACGTCTCACTCCAAAGGTGCAAAGCCTGGTGTGGGGTATCAAATATGGACTCAGAAATGACGGATCCTCTAAACGTCCATTTGCATAACTGTGGGCAGCTGAAGCTCCTGCCTGTTCACTTCCTGGATTTACACAGACGCACAGCTCCAGCTCTGCAGCCCTGCAGCTTTCATTGGCCTTCTTATGACTCATCTCCCCTCCCTTCCTGGCAAACTCTCAAAAGAGTGAGAGAGAGAGAGCTGTGCATGATGTCATAAGCCTAGGCTAATGACCAGACAAGAAACAGGAAGTAGGCTGTATAATGTATTTTTTTTAAATCAGCATATACATGTAGTATGTACATGAGCTGAGGTGCCCATACCATCTTTATAAGGTTGGCTCTACTGGTGACTGAAATAGACAGCTTACACCAGGCAGTGCATTTGACTTGTAGTTTAGTAAGAATAGGGAGTAAGTTAAGAGTTAAATACCTGGAAGTGTCTGGAGTGACCTGAACCCCCAAATATTTAACCACTTCCCGCCCGGTCAATAGCAGATTGACGTCCGGGAAGTGGTTTCGTTATCCTGACTGGGCGTCATATGACGTCCTTCAGGATAACAGCCGCTGCGCGCCCGTGGGGGCGCGCATCGCGGCGATCGGTGGAGCGGTGTGTCAGTCTGACACACCGCTACACTGATCTCGGTAAAGAGCCTCCGGCGGAGGCTCTTTACCACGTGATCAGCCGTGTCCAATCACGGCTGATCACGATGTACACAGGAAGAGCCGTTGATCGGCTTTTCCTCACTCGCGTCTGATAGACGCGAGTAGAGGAGAGCCGATTGGCGGCTCTCCTGACAGGGGGGGTATGCGCTGATTGTTTATCAGCGCAGCCCCCCCTCAGATGCCCACACTAGACCACCAGGGAAGCCCCCAGGACCACCAGGGAAGCCCCCAATACCACCAGGGAAGCCCCCAGCATGTGGATGGCCAGGTACATCCCCCATGGCCATCCACATGTTAAAAAAAATGCCAAAAATATGCCAATCAGTGCCCACAGATGGGCACTGATTGGCACATCATATTTAATAAAAAAAAAAGTTAAAAAAAGGGATGCCCAGCAATGCCACCCATCAGTGTCATCAGTGCCACTCATCAGCATCCATCAGTGCCACCTATCAGTGCCCATCCGTGCCCACCCATGCCCACCTATCAGTGCCCATCCATGCCACCTATCAGTGCCACCTATATGTGTGCATCAGTGCCACCCATAAGTACCCGTCAGTGCCGCCTATGAGTGCCCGTCAGTGCCGCCTATGAGTGCCCATCAGTGCCGCCTATGAGTGCCCATCAGTGCCACCTGAGTGCCCATCAGTGCCGCATACCAGTGCCACCTATCAATGCCCATCAGTGCCACCTATCAGTGCCCATCAGTGCCGCCTATCAGTGCCCATCATCAGTGCCACCTCATCGGTGCCCCCTAATTGGTGCCACCTCATCGGTGCCCATCAGTGCCGCCTTATCAGTGCCCATTAGTGCCGCCTTATCAGTGCCCGTCATTGAAGAAGAAAACGCACTTATTTACAAAAAAAATTAACAGTGACAAAGAAAAACTTGTTTTTTTGCAAAATTTTCGGTCTTTTTTTGTTTGTTGCGCAACTCCAGTAATTTTTCGGTTGTGAGAGTGGCATTTAGCATATCCCTATCAGACTGGGAAAGTCGTGGCAAAGTGCAACCTGATAGAATGTCCTGGGATTCTGTAGTAGTAGGTGAGACCTTAGAGGAGTATAAGTCTGCATAAAAGGCCAGAAATGTCGTCATTGCATCAGAGTGGGAATTCACCACCTGGCCCAAGATATCCTGGACAGCAGATATGAAGGAGGAGCCTCTACTGGACTTAGCCATCGTGGCCAGCATGTGCCCAGTATTCTCTCCCTCTCTCCCTCCTCATAGAATTTGTGTTGCAAAAAAAAAAAAAAAAAACATTTGTTTTCTGCATTCGCTTATTTGTTTAGCCATATTTTGTGCTTCCAAGCACCTCCTCTCAGTGAGATCTGTAGGGTTTGCAGTGAACATTGACTCTGCCTCCCTGAATTCCTGTAATACAGAGAGCTCCCAGGCCTTGGTTTTGGGCTTTATGGAGGAAATCTATTTAATAAACTGGCCTCGGAGAAAGGCCTTAAGGGCATCCCAGCACATACCTGAAGACGCTGTATTTCTATTGATAGTGATAAAATCAGCAAGTGCAGTAGTTATTGGGTCTGGAGTTGGAAACAAGAATGTATTTATTTTCCAGTGTTTCCTTTTACAAGGGCCAGAAGTGGTTATCTGAGCCCAATATGGGGAGTGGTTGGAGACTGTCCTCGGTTCATACTGGGCAACAGCAATAAATTAAAGCATTTCCTCATTGCAGAGACCAAGGTCAATTATGGAAAGGCCCCGGTGTGAAGCAGAATGGCAAGAATAAGTCCTAGTTTGAAGATTGGCAAACGGTGACGGTCCTCCGACCGATGACTGGCGGAGGGCGAGCCACCACAAATTTATCCAACTGGAAATGTAAGTAATAAGAATTCATCGCTCTAAGATAATCACCTCTCCCAGTATCAGCTGTCTCCACAAAAGGCTGGTGCCACAGGAACATGAAAACAAAACTCTGGATATCCACATTCCAAATGTTCACCTTTTATTTCATAAAAACAGAATCCAAATACATCCACGAATAAGTACAGACCAACACACACGGCTAATGCGTTTCACATCAATCACGATGCTTACTCATAGCCAAAGTGCTTCACCAACATACAGGCATATATACCCCTCTAAACATTTAAACAATTAAAACATAAAACATGTGAAACGTTGATTGTCCATTAACATCCCCTGTGAATATCAAGAGCATGGATAGCCAATGTCTATTAACCATTAGATCGATAATTGACTTTTCACAATAGCTTTCAGATTCAAGAAATAGACAAAAAAAAAAGGAAAAACAAATACAAAAATGTTTACAGTTTTGGATTGATTAGAATTAAAAACACTATTGTGAAATATCTGCCTGTTTTGTATAATGATCCTATCTATGCTGAGGTGTTATCTACAGGGTATTAGATCAGAATGTCGTAGAGCCCCCACCATCGGAGGCGCTTTATCCACAAGTAGACCTTATCGTCTGTATTGGTTACAAATCAAAGGATCATATCAATGTGGAGGTAAGTTGTTCTTGTTGTTCCCACATAAAAAGGGGAAATATGATACATTTTAACTCTTTGAACAAGGATTTTAAAGCATCTACATATATTAACCTCAATACAAAATTTGTGGTATATGTGATTACCTGTGAACAATGTTCTGTTCAATATGTGGGTCGCACGACCCGTAGATTGAGAGACCGGTTGGGTGACCATTTGTATGACATAGCTAAGGACCATTCAACCAATATAGCAAGACATTGGAATCAATGTCATGACAAGGATGTTGGTAGTTTGCGTATTCAGGGGTTTGAAAAATTTGTGCTACCGAAAAAGGGGAGGAGACAAGTTTAGATTGTTATGTAAAAGAGAGGTGTATTGGATCTTTCACCTCAATACCAGAAAGCCCCATTTTCACGAGTAACTAGGGTATAATTTTTATCATATATTGATTTTCTTCCTTTTTCAGATTTATGTTCTTCCTCTCCCCCCCCCCCCCCTCCTGTCTCCCCCTTCCTTCCCCCTTTCCTTTTTCCATTTTCTTTTCTATCCCTTCATCCCCCCCCCCCCCCATTTTCCCTTTTTCCTTGGATAGTGGAGGGTGGGATAAAATAGTCTTTATATGTACATTTACATATCTTTTAGATCTCGGTCAGTGATGTGGTATTTTTTGGTGTTTTCTCTTTTTGATATTCTTTGAAATGCTAATTGTTATATGCTATCATACACAATGGGGGTTATTTACGAAAAAGGCAAATCCACTTTGCACTACAAGTGCAAACTACAAGTGCAAAGTGCACTTGAAATTGCACTGAAAGTGCACTTGGAAGTGCAGTCGCTATAAATCTGAGGGGTAGATCTGAAATGAGGGGAAGCTCTGCTGATTTTATCATCCAATCATGTGCAAGCTAAAATGCTGTTTTTTATTTTCCTTGCATGTCCCCCTCGGATCTGCAGCGACTGCTCTTCCAAGTGCACTTTCAGTGCAATTTCAAGTGCCCTTTGCACTTGTAGTTTGCACTTGTAGTGCAAAGTGTATTTGCCTTTAATAAATAACCCCCATTGTGTATATTGTATATATTGCATATGATGCTGTGTATTCCAATATAGGTTCTGCTGATATGTGCACAGTTATACACATGTGGAGGATTTGTTATATTTTGTATTATTATTTCTATTTTTTACTCTTTTATCCCCCCAATGTGCATATATATATGTGCACCGATATTTTACTACATACAAAGTTTTATATCATGTGTAAACTGTTTTTGCTTTTTATCTGTCTATTTCTTGAACCTGAAAACTATGGTGAAAAGTCAATTATTGATTATTGACGATAAGGTCTACTTGTGTAAAGACTTGGGGATAAAGCACCTCCGATGGTGAGGGCTCTACGACGTTCCGATCTAATACCCTGTAGATAACACCTCAGCATAGATAGGATCATTATACCAAACAGGCAGATATTTCGCAATCGTGTTTTTAATTCTAATAAATCCAAAACTGTAAAAATTTTTGTATTTGTTTTTCCTTTTTTTCTGTCTATTTCTTGAACCTGAAAGCTATTGTGAAAAGTCAATTATCGATCTAATGGTTAATAGACATTGGCTATCCATGCTCTTGATATTCACAGGTGATGTTAATGGACAATCAATGTTTCACATGTTTATGTCTTAATTGTTTACCGTATATACTCGAGTATAAGCCAACCCGAATATAAGCTGAGGCACCTAATTTTACCACAAAAAACAGGGAAAACTTATTGACTCGAGTATAAGCCTAGGGTGAGAAATGCACAGCTACTGTAAGTGAAAAAGAGGGTCAACAATGCCCATTTGCAGCCTCACTGTGCCCATTTGCATGCCTCACTGTGCCCATTTGGGGTCCCGAAATGACATTGCTGCAGATGGACACAGTTGACCGAATTTGGGGTCCCGTATCTCGGGGTCACTTGATGCTAGGAACCCCAAATTTGGTGTGCAAACCCAGTGGAACTAGCACTATCCAAAGATGGCACCAAGTGGTCCCGAGATATGGAGCCCCAAAGTTGGTTTGGAAAATGTCAAGCACTTTTCTGCAGCAGAGAATGACATTTTCCGAACCGACTTTGGGGCCCTGTATCTCGGGGCCACTTGGTGCTAGGAACCCCATATTCGGGTCGGAAAATGTCATTCTCTGCTGCAGAAAAGTGATTGACTCGAGTATAAGCCGAGGGGGGCATTTTCAGCACAAAAAATGTGTTGAAAAACTCGGCTTATACTCGAGTATATACGGTAATTGTTTTATTGTTTAGATGTCCTGTATGTTGGTGAAGCACTTTGGCTATGAGTAAGCATCGTGATTCATGTGAAACGCGTTAGCCATGTGTTGGTCTGTACTTATCCATGGATGTATTTGGATTCTGTTTTTATGAAATAAAAGGTGAACATTTGGAGTGCGGCTATCCAGCGTTTTGTTTTCATGGAAATGTTATTGAAGTCTCCCACAATGAGGGCTGGAACATTAGGATGGTGGGCCAAAAAGCCTGCCAAAATCTTAAGGACTTCTGCGGAGAAGGAAGGAGGTATGTACACATTGGCCAATATACAGTCCAACCCCCCAAGTTGCATCCTAGAAAAATATACCGCCCATTTTTATCCACTACTGAAAGTATGCATGAGAAGGGAATCCCCTGGGGGATCAATATACTTACTGCCCGAGAAAACAAAAAATAGGTAGAGTCAAACGAGCTGAGAATTTTACAGTCTGATCTACATGCATATGCGTTTTTTGCAGACATACTACGGAGGACCGTCAGGGCCGTCTTTAATATGGTTTGGGCTCTGGGCAAAAAAGATTTTGGGGCCCCCCCAATGCAATTTTGCTCTTAACCCCAACATCTCAAAAAACAGACACACACAGAATTATCTAAAAAAAAACCTTCCCATGGTGTCCTCAGTTCCCTTTCATGTCACAGCACTCCATTACATTGCAGCCTCTTCACAACACAGCGCCCCATTACATTGCAGACATTTTCACATTATAGTGCCCCTTTATACATCACAGCACCCCCATTACATTAGAGTCCCCTTCATGTCATAGTGCCCCTTTACACATCACAGCACCCCAATTACATTGCAGCCATTGTCACATCACACATTCACATGTTTTGGTGGCACACATTTGCGCAGGCACAGCAGCCCATTCATTTGAATTGGCTGCCATGCCTGCCTTTCCTGCAGAAACAAAGGTGCATGCAGCATTTTAAAAATGCAGTGGTCTTGAAATCCATTCTGCTTTTGCACCATGCGACTTACCTGCAGTTGCTGCACACACAAACGCACTGTGTTTTTAAAAGCGTGGCCTAAACATATAAATCTGCAGCAAGTTTGCCGGTGCAGGAACTGCAGGCAAGTCACATGGTGCAAAAGCAGAATGAACACTGCTTGATGGACATAGGTGTGCGCAGCCTATTACATGGTGCATGCAAATTTTTTTTGCAGAAAACGCAGGCATGGCAGCCCATTCAAATGAATAGGCTGCTGTGTCTGCGCAAATGTGGGCCGCCAAAACACATACATGTGAACCAACCAGGCCCAAAATAAGCCCATCAAGCAGTTAAATACACTAATGCTATCTATGTGCTGTAATGCTGTGTGCTCTGTAATAAAAAAAACAGCCACAGCCTCACTCAGCCTCAGTGGTGGCTGGTGCTTTTTTAAAAAAAATATCATAAATTGCAGCCACTGTGCCCACCAAACGCTGCCACTGTGCCATCAAATGCTGCCACTGTGCCCTCAAATGCTGCCACTGTGCCCCTCAAACGCTGCCACTGTGCCATCTAACGCTACCACTGTGCCCATCAAATTCAGCCACTGTGCCCTCAAACGTTGCCACTGTGCCATCAAACGCTGCAACTGTGCCATCAAATGCTGCCACTGTGCCGAACGCTGCCATTGTGCCATCAATTGCAGCCACTATGCCAAACGCTGCCACTGTGCCCATTAAACGCTGCCACTGTGCCCATCAAACGCAGCCACTGTGCCCATTAAAGGCAGCCATTGTGCCCATCAAATGCAGTCACTGTGCCAAATGCTGCCACTGTGCCCATCAAACGCTGCCACTGTGCCCATCAAATGCTGCCTGTGTGCCATCCAACGCTGCCACTGTGCCCATCACATGCAAATGTGGGCCACCAAAACACATACATGTAAACCAGCCAGGCCCAAAATAAGCTTGTCAAGCAGTTAAATACACTAATACTATCTATGTGCTGTAATGCTGTGTGCTCTGTAATAAAAAAAACAGACACAGCCTCACTCAGCCTCGGTGGCGGCTGGTGCTCAAAATTTGGGGGGGGGGGGGGGGCGCAAAAATTGTTTGAAAAAAAAATCATCAATTGCAGCCACTGTGCCCACCAAACGCTGCCACTGTGCTATCAAACGCTGCCACTGTGCCCTCAAACGCTGCCACTGTGCCATCAAACGCTGCCACTGTGCCATCAAACGCTGCCACTGTGCCCTCAAACGCTGCCACTGTGCCCTCAAATGCTGCCACTGTGCCATCAAATGCTGCCACTGTGCCCATCAAATTCCTGGCTTTTAAAAGGATAACGTCTCTATCTTTGTAGTTGAGTAACTTGAATAGGAATGTAGGGGGGAGGCAGGGTGTCTGCCCGGCGGTAGTGGTCTCTGTGCGCTCTTTCAACACAGAACATTTTCTGGAATGCCGATGGCCCGGACATTATTCCTCCGCATCCTGCAACAGTGACTGTATTGTAGTGTACATCACATTGTATGGGGGCCCAGTCATCCTCTAATGTACTTAATCTTCCCTCCAATGCAGTAGTGCGATCCTGCAGTTTATGCATGTCCTGCCTGACAAAGGATAGCTCCAGTTTAACTCCTTTTATCTCAGATGTTAGTGCTGCTATAGAGGTGTTGCAGGAGATAACTGCAGCCAAAATGTCCCTCAGGGTAGGTCCTGGACCATCAGTGTCAGATGGAGGGACAGACCGCATGGCAGAGCTACTCACAGGGGTACTCACACTATCATGGAAGGAGCAGGATCCTCCAGCGAGACCGTGTCATCTGCTTTATTGCAGATGTCATCTATATCAGCCTGGAGAGCTGACAGCAGAGAGGAGTCCCTGGGCACCGACTTGGCGGAAAATTTCAGGGCAGCCTCCTTGTATGTCTCTTGGCCAGCTTGGTCGGGACAGGACATGGTCGACACCTAGATGTGGTGTGTGGCTGAAAGAAAAGTACCACTGTGTATCTGGGGATGTCAGCGGTCGACTCCGGTAGCGGGATCCGTTGAGGCAGCAGGGGGAAGGATGGTCCACAGGATCAAAGAGCGGATCTTCAGTGGAGCAGAGAGCCCAAGCTTCCGGCTACATCTGCGGCTAAGCCACGCCCCCTGTATAAGGTATTTACTGGCAGAAATTTTTTTTTTTTACTATCCAAGGTTAAAACAACAAGGACAGAAGATTGTAAAGTTGAAAAAAATGACTGAAGGTCCGCTTTAAGGGGCATAGAGAGGTGGGGCTGGAGAAACAGCAGTACACTGATCCTACTAGTGAATGGCTATGCGGGCGGGGGTGTCAGTACAAGTCTGATCATTGGAGGACAGATAGGTTGTTCCCTCACCCTCAGCACAGCCAGGAACTGACCGCTCTGAGATAGATGTGCTGCTATGGCTGGTCAGTTTGAAATATATAAGCAGGGCGGCTGGCAGATCACCAGGTATTTCACACAAGGGAAGATATACAAAGAGAACAGGATACTTTTTAACACAAGTACATGGTACAACAGGCACATATCAGGAATATGAAATGCTGGGGTAACATTCTTTAAGAAATAAAGCAATGTATTGTCCTTACTAATGACTCTGCAGCAAGGTATGTGTAGTCTATGTAGCTGTAAACAAAGGATCTGATCATTTTACAATTCATGAATAGACCTTGCACAATCTTCATTTCACCTTACAAGCAAGCACGATGTTCTGCACGTTAGATGATTTCTCATTACTGCTTCCTATAGTTATCTGTGTTCAGGTGAGTGTTATCAGCAGCAAATATTTTTTTTCCTCCAGTTCCAGTCTCCTGAGGTCCACTAATGCACCCGTTCAGCGTCAGAAGCAGTTCATATTAGGGCAATATAGGTCACCAGAAGTACACCAAAGGCCAGAATATAAAGGAAAAGATGAACCTTCCATATATATGCTTCAGAATTATTGTGTGATCACATTAGGGAAGTGTATGATCCTTTTAAGATGCCTAAAAAGCTTATTTATATGGCGAAGTTATTAAAGTAATAGCAGAGTAAAAGGCTAAAGACAGCTTGAACAATTTATTTCTTATCTTATGAAAACAGTCTACTTCAGACTATGTGTCCAGAAAGCCAAATATCAGTCTGCAATTAGCACATCGTATTTTCTCCTTTAACAATGACTCACGGTAGCTAAGTGCTCACTGTAACACTTCAGATGCTTTTATTTCACACGAAGATGGCACAAAATTTTCTCTTAAAAAAAATGTTCTCCTGTAGAGAAGGAATTAGCCAGTACAGAAGGAAGCCTCTACCTCAGCCCGTTTCCTCGGCAACTGGTCCTCTCCGTGCTCCAAACAGCTGCAGGTAATTTCCACCATACAGGTAGCAGCTTTATTTAGCATTGTACTAACAAATGAGTAGCCATTAAATCAATAAGGAGCCAGAAAAGTATATACGGTAAGAATATTATTTTAGACCAAAGGCTTCTCCATGTCTGCATTTGTCAAGCAAAGACTGCTGGAATCCAATAGCTACCCCAGCTCTCAGTCCTACTGGCACATGTGCCAAAGCCAACTCTAGGGATAATTACGAGAGTACAAGATGTACCGGTTTTTAAATCTCCTGATTGCCTGCAAGTAGATTTTTCTGCAGATAATTGCAAATATTAGGAACTCAGGAAGACATGTTTCATTTAAAACTGAAATATAGGTTTCAATGTTCCAGCTTGGGCCAATGCAAGTATGCATGTGTCCTATCTGGCTGATCTCAATGAAAGCTGGAAATCACTGTAGCAGGCACTGCAGCTACAGTGTCTGCCGTTGGCTTGTAGGCAGGTTTAAAAGTGTGTACAGTATAGTTAGCCAGCAGCCGGCCCAGGCTGGGAAAGGGGTTAAGTGTTTTAGCTCAGTTACCTGGCTTTTGGTGCTAGCCGGCCTACCTGTGCAATAAAAAAGGGGAACAGATAAGGTCCAGGGCTGCCAGGGAGTGGGAATAAGAACGCGCGTATTGGTTGAAGGCTCTTCTTGGCACTGCTGAAGGAACTGAGAATTGCGGAGGACTTCCAAGCCATGGACAATGCCATAATGGACTCTCACCGCATGGAAACATGCCTGGGGGACATTATTCGAGTTAGGGTTAGGGAAAGAACATTAGGCGTGGTACCTGATAAAGGTGACAGGTCCTTCGTGAGTGAGGTGGCTGATGTTATGGCTGCCTCCCCATCGGTCGGTATCCGGTGGCAACCAGATCTGAACCAGCATTATGGAAATCTCTTGCCTGGTCTAGGAAGGAAAGAGTTAAGTAAAAGCATGCATGAGGTCCACGCTAGGTGCTCAGTGGGACGCCATTCTGTTAGTGGGAGTGAGGTAACAGAGGTACGTTTGAAAGGTGGAGTGGGCACAGGCTCAGCACGGCCCTCCTAATACAAACATACAGGTTCTAGTGTGTAGTGACAGGGGACAAGTTGTGTTTCAGAGGAACTCTGCACTTTATTACTGCACACAGTGAAGGCTCATCTCTAAGTCAGGGAACTGCCCTAATGTTAGATATTTCACATGACCACAGTCTTCGCCTGGTTCCTGGCATTGATGAGTGAGAGGTACCGCCACTGCCCTAATGTTAGATATTTTACATGACCACAGTCTCCGCCTGGTCCCTGGCATTGATGAGTGAGAGGTACCTCCACATGGGTCATAGTTGGGATTATTCAGGTGGGTTTAGAGTTGGACTAGGATCCAAACATGCAAAACAAAACCAAATAAATTCCAAGTTCAACTTACCAACCAGCTTGATAACCAACTAAATTGTCCTGTGTAACAGTATGCATTAAAAGCAGGGCTTTAGTTTGCACACAAATACGTGCTATGTGCTGGGTGTCCAGTGAGCCTTTAAGGAGGGGTGAGCTCCCTCCAGGCATACCTGCCCTCTGCCTATCCATTATAATGCATGTGCTTCCACTGTGGAGGCTCTCAAAATTAGAGTTAGGACTACAGAAAATACTGGGGTGCCTTGATGGGGCTTAAGCATGAATTTGCAAATGTGTGCAAACTAAACCCCTATTTTTAACGCATACTGTTAGACAGGACCATTCGGTTGGTTAGCAGGTTGGTCGGTAGATTGAGCTTGGAATTTCTTTGGTTTTGTTTTGCATGCGTTGCCTTTCCATGTGCTCCTTTCTGCAAAGGTCAGTTGTAGGATCCAAACATGTCTCATCCCTAGAAAACAAAGGCAATTGCTTGCTAAGGTGCCATTCTGAGAACACATGTGCATTGAATTCCTCAATGAATGCAAGGTGTAGATTCTGTACTACTTTTGGCGATTTCAGGTGTGATTTCAATAGATATCTGTGCAGGAAACCGCACAGATGTCTTTGAAATCATTGGACTGACATGCGGGAATGAAATTGTGCGAGTTCAGCTGAACTTGCACGATTTCAATCCCGCACCTGGGCTATAGGTAGTTAACACCAGTGAGGTATACCCTTCCTACGGTTTGAGAGGAGCAACGGGCCTTTCTGACTGGTGTAAGTGTATGCAGAAGCCAATCTCTTCCATCCCAAAAGGTTATTAAAAAATGTGTATTCCTAGGCAAGCTGGAAGGGTAAGGCCCCATATTTAGCTTTTATTGTTGTCTATGTACCTATTGGGGAGATTCACCACTCTATTTGAACTAGTGACCATTGTCACTGTTAAAGAAAGTGAGGGAAAATCCAAAAGTTTAGTTATGCCCAGAACAAAAAGTGAAGGGAAATCTTTCAATGGGGATTTATATAGCGCCAACAGATTGTGCAGCGCTTTACAAATTAAGAGAGACAGTACAGTTACAATCAAATCCAATACAGGAGGGTTTTTGAGTGCCCTGTTCATGAGTTTACAAGTTAAAGGGAAAAGCAAGTGATTCATAATGTAATAAGCAGGAGGCCGAGTTGAGAAAGTAAAATTCCTGTTAGGTAGAGGTGGGCTAGACTTCCCTAAAGAGATGAGTTTTTAAATATTACCCGAAGGAGAACAGAGTAGGAGATATCCAGATTGATTAGGATAGGGAGTTCCAGAGAAAGGAATAGCCTCTGGAGAAACCCTGGAGATATGCATTGTAGGGGGACTAGAGAGCAGGATGGGAAATATTGAGGCTATTAGAAATGGGGATGGGGGAGGATTTGTTCTAGAAGGGGGGGAAATTTGTTCTAGGAGGGGAAATTTGAGGGGTGATTTGGGCGGTATGTGTTGGGTGGAAGAGGATTTGTGCAAGAGGGGGGATTTTGGAGGGGGGATTTGTTCAAGGAGGGTAAAAAATAATTTGGGGGAGAGGGATGATTAATGAGTATTTGTGCTGGGGGGGGGGATTTATGCTAATAGGTATGACTGGGGGTATTCATGCTAGGAGGGGACATTTGAGGGAGGGGAGGATTTGTGCTGGGAGGGGGGAATTTGGAGAGGGGGAGGATTTGCGCTTGGAGGGGAAGTTTTAAGTTTGTGCTAGCAGGGTGTTTTTTTTTTTGGGGGGGGGGGGGGGGGGTAGTTGTGCTAGCAGGGAACATTTGGGATCAGAGAGGATTTAAGCTTAGAAAGAGGATGGGGGGAAAGATTTGTGCTGGGAGGGGGGATTTCAGCGGGGAGAGATTTGTACTGAAAGGAGGGGGAATTTTTGTTTGGGGAGAATTTTGGCTTGGGGCGCTAAGCTTGCTGATTAGTGTTCAATTTAAAAAACATTTTTTTTTGGGTGGAGGGGGATTTTTGCTAACACATGATGCTCATACATCTTGGGGTGGGGCACGGTTTGGTGTCTTTGCCCTGGGTGCTAGATGACCTTGTCCCGGCACTGCCTAGCACTCTAACTTGAGGGGGGGGGAGTGCTTGATTTGATTAATAGCATTGCAGTTGATTTTGATGGAGGATATGGGGGGGGGGAGGGGCATGGTTGGAGACAATATTATGTGCTCAGTTTTGGAAAGAATATGTTTGAGGAAATGGTGTGGCATCAATGCATATATGTCAGTTGTTGTCTCTAACTTCTCAATATACCTTTGGGACAAGAAGCAAAGGGAAAATTTGCCCAGTGTAATAAAAAAAATAACCTGGCAGGGGTTTTACTTTTCCATACTGCATACAGAATTTAAACAAGGTTTTGGCTATAGAAACACTTTAGGTAATGTTTCAACTGATGTAAGCTTGTGCACTGTATCCATGGTTACAGTGTTTGCTGGCACTTAACGTGGTTGTAATCCCTTACATATACTCAGTGAAGGGACTGGCCTCAGGTGATACAGAGATGAAACAAATCCTCTTACAGAAGTTGTACCTGTTTGTCTGCATTCTTCTCTTTTTTACATACTGTATGTTCAAAGACCTGCATTTATAAGCTTGTCTGAGCTGCCAGAAAAGGGGGGGGGGGGAGCTGAAGTTACACTCTGCAGAGCTCAGTGAGGCGAGGTCTGAGAGCTGATTGGAAGGAAGGGACACACCCTCCTCCACACAGCTTGCAGGAACAAAGCTGAAGCTGTCAATCAGCCGGAGATCCCTCCTCTGTCACCATTTTACTCTTGGTGTCAGGAAAACTTGTCAGAAGTGACTTATGCAGATAGCAGAGGAACAAAGCAGCAGACAGATATGACACTTAGGGGTTTATTTACTAAAGCTAGAGAGGGAAAAATGTGTCACAATTCTGCATAGAAACCAATCAGCTTCCAGGTTTTGAACAAGCTGAGGTTAGAAGTTGATTGGTTTCTATGCAGAATTGTGACAAATTTTGCCCTCTATAGCTTTAGTAAATAAACCCCTTAGTGCTTTTAATTGAAACAAGTACACACCACAGAGGGATGTGCTTTGTTCATATTTCATGGCTGAGGTTTACAACCACTTTAAGCCTGCTAGCCAGCAAAGGGTATCTAACTGGATCTGTTTCTATTTCTTTTTAAAAATAAAACAGATATCTCGCCCCGGCGGAATTTCTCTGGGACCCCTGACGGTAACATTCACTGAAACTTACTATTGTTGCATTTTTTTTACTGGTGTCGCTTTAATCTTGCCCTCACCTGGTCCAACTTCAATGATAGCCCCTGCGTGGGCAGATCTTTTGCATTTTAACCACTTGTTAAAATTGAATAAAAACGATTGAAATAGAAAAAAATAAAAAATAGAAAAAATAAAAATAAAAAACATATATCTCAATTGTATACATTTACAAAATATAAATGAAAGGTCACACTGGAATGTCAAGGCAACTGCAATAATAATCAGGAGACCTTTGGTTGTGTTAAGATGAGTTTTTGATTTCTATTGGCAAAGGCTGGCATTTAAAAGATCACATACATAATGAGAATAGGCAGAAGTGTGGGCAAAGCTGGGAGCTGTAGCTGAGGGGATGTCAGAAATTTCTATGGTCAACACCAAGAATGGCAGAAACACAAAAGCGGGCAAAGAGAGAACTGGCCATGAATTAAGGAGAAGAGTCTGTAACTTTGCAAAGTCTTCTGCCGCGTACACACGATCAGACTTTCCGGCGGCAAATGTGCGATCTTAGCATGTTCTCGGAAATTACGACCGTGTGTAGGCTCCATCAGACAGTTTCCATCGGAATTTCCTTCGCACAAAATGTGAGATCTGGTTCTCAATTTTCCGACAACAAAATCCGTTCTTGTAAATTCCGATCGTGTGTAGACAATTCCGACGCACAAATTGCCACGCATGCTCAGAATCAAGCAGAAGAGCAGCACTGGCTATTGAACTTTATTTTTCTCAGCTCGTCGTATGCGTTGTATGTCACCGCGTTCTTGACATTCGGAATTTCCGACCAACTTTGTGCGACCGTGTGTATCCAAGACAAGTTTGAGCCGTCGGAAAAAAAACATGGGGTTTTGTTGTACGCGGCATTCTAGCTATACCAGTCCCCTTTTGGATGGGAGTGTTTGATGGTACTACACTGCCCCTACAGTTGCAGCTCTTTCTGCATTTATTGGCAGGTTAAGCTGCCAGAGCTCATGTAGCATAAGAGAAGGAACACACAAGAGAGCTGGTACTGAACGGGACACTCATAAGAAGTGGAAGAAAAAAGTTGGACTGAGATACCAACGATTACTAGGAAGCAGGCAGACAAGCCGCAAACATGTGATGGCAAATATAGAAGATACACAAGCTGGCAGAGCAGACAAATATTAGGCAGGCATGCCAAATGAATGCCACAGCAAAAGGAAAACCACTTATGCCAGGGCACAAGGTACAAAGTGCTTCGTATGGGGACAAGTGCTGAGGACAGCTCAGAGGCTGACTGCAACTAAGCCAATAAAAATGGAAATGTATGATGTATGAAAAGGCCTCTGTCACTCAATAAAACAAGCATTTTAATGTGAATGAGTGCTGCGCTTAATAATATTAATGACAAAACAATAAAAAGTAATAATGCAACGAAATCCAACCACATCAATGGTATAAACATAACTCAATGTGCAATGTGATACACAATAATAGTAAAAAAAAAAAAACCTGACAAAACAGTGTGCTCAAAGCCTGCAGAAAACAATCAATATTTATACCATCGATGTGTTCTGATTTTGTGACATTTTATTACCTTTTATATTTTTGTCATTCATTTTGTTAAGTGTGGCACTCTTCCACGCTGTTCCTGCACATTTTGCACTATTCAGTATGTGCTAGCAGCTATTTTTTATTACTATAGCACATTTTTCACACTTTTTTAGAAACCAGGATTTTCATAGGCAGCAGCAAATGTTACTGTTAGCATACTTTTCATAAATCAGCCATATAAAAAAAAATGTCTTCATGAAGGGACTTTGGGCGGTTCTGAAATGTTGCACTTTTTCTGTGACTGCAATGAATGTCAAACAGAATCTGGCACAAACATAGAATATGAGACAAGCAGGTTCAGACAAGCTAAAAAACAATAGCTGGGAGACTGCTGAAACTGAAACTTACTGGGTACCATCTAAATACACTGGACCAACAAGAGGCATTGTTCAGTAGCTTCTTCAGGGATAGCTCAAACATAGCAGGAAGGGGGAAAAGAGCCAGACTGAGACAGACGTGCATAGCTCCCAACTGTCCCTGATTTCAAGGCACCGTCCCTGATTTCGAGGGACTGTCCCTGATTCAGAACAAAGTCCCTCTGTCCCTCTTTCCTCCTCATTTGTCCCTCATTTTGGTCTGATCTATATAGTGGTATATAAAATACACTACTTATCTATCAAAAAAGAGTTTCCCAGTGCTAAACCTTTCATCCAATTTCTAAATTGCTGCATATGTAAATTCCAAAAGCCAATATAAAAGAATAGTAGTGGGTTTAACCAATCATTTTTTTGTACAGTTCTCTTTTAGGGGGCGTGGCAGGGGGTTTGTCCTATGCCTAAATACTTTTGCTTATAGATGTCCTTCATTCCCATCTCAGAAAGTTGGGAGGTATGGACATGGGACAGAAGGGAATAACTAAAGGAGAGAGTTGTTGATCTCCATAGTGTAGAGGGCAAGGTAGGCACACAGAAATCTTGAGAAATTGAAGCTGAATCCAGATCTTTACAGCACTGTTTTAAGCTATGATCCTACTCTAATTTATGAGGACTAATGATGAACTGAAGATACCTGGGTTGGGTTCAAGCAGAGTGCACAAAGTTTGGGTGCCGAATCCAAACTCAACCTTCAATGGGAACCGAATGTTAAAATACAGTTCTAGACATTTTCTAGACTAATAGGCAAGGGATTGTCAATCAAATGACATTGGTTGCTGGCCACTGCTGGTAACATGTATCAAAGCAAAACAAAAGTATATTAATTTGGTAAGGAGAAGTTTTAGTAATGCCTAAAATGAAACATTAAAAATGCTTCAGGTGTCACTTCCCCAGCCATTTTATTACCTTTTATATTTTTGTCATTCATTTTGTTAAGTGTGGCACTCTTCCACGCTGTTCCTGCACATTTTGCACTATTCAGTATGTGCTAGCAGCTATTTTTTATTACTATAGCACATTTTTCACACTTTTTTAGAAACCAGGATTTTCATAGGCAGCAGCAAATGTTACTGTTAGCATACTTTTCATAAATCAGCCATATAAAAAAAAATGTCTTCATGAAGGGACTTTGGGCGGTTCTGAAATGTTGCACTTTTTCTGTGACTGCAATGAATGTCAAACAGAATCTGGCACAAACATAGAATATGAGACAAGCAGGTTCAGACAAGCTAAAAAACAATAGCTGGGAGACTGCCGAAACTGAAACTTACTGGGTACCATCTAAATACACTGGACCAACAAGAGGCATTGTTCAGTAGCTTCTTCAGGGATAGCTCAAACATAGCAGGAAGGGGGAAAAGAGCCAGACTGAGACAGAAGTGCATAGCTCCCAACTGTCCCTGATTTCAAGGCACCGTCCCTGATTTTGAGGGACTGTCCCTGATTCAGAACAAAGTCCCTCTGTCCCTCTTTCCTCCTCATTTGTCCCTCATTTTGGTCTGATCTATATAGTGGTATATAAAATACACTACTTATCTATCAAAAAAGAGTTTCCCAGTGCTAAACCTTTCATCCAATTTCTAAATTGCTGCATATGTAAATTCCAAAAGCCAATATAAAAGAATAGTAGTGGGTTTAACCAATCATTTTTTTGTACAGTTCTCTTTTAGGGGGCGTGGCAGGGGGTTTGTCCTATGCCTAAATACTTTTGCTTATAGATGTCCTTCATTCCCATCTCAGAAAGTTGGGAGGTATGGACATGGGACAGAAGGGAATAACTAAAGGAGAGAGTTGTTGATCTCCATAGTGTAGAGGGCAAGGTAGGCACACAGAAATCTTGAGAAATTGAAGCTGAATCCAGATCTTTACAGCACTGTTTTAAGCTATGATCCTACTCTAATTTATGAGGACTAATGATGAACTGAAGATACCTGGGTTGGGTTCAAGCAGAGTGCACAAAGTTTGGGTGCCGAATCCAAACTCAACCTTCAATGGGAACCGAATGTTAAAATACAGTTCTAGACATTTTCTAGACTAATAGGCAAGGGATTGTCAATCAAATGACATTGGTTGCTGGCCACTGCTGGTAACATGTATCAAAGCAAAACAAAAGTATATTAATTTGGTAAGGAGAAGTTTTAGTAATGCCTAAAATGAAACATTAAAAATGCAGAGTTCCATTAACCTTTTTGCTGCCAGGTCTGTACGTCGTACGGACCTGACAGCGGAGGGTTTTACACACATTGTGAATCTTAAGCCCCATACACACGGTCGGACAATCCGAGGACCAGGTCCGTCGGATCATGTCCGTCGTACTTTGTCCGATGTTGGTGTTGCGTACACACGGTCGGACAAAGTTGTCGAAAAATCCGATCATTCTGAACGTGGTGACGTTTGTTGCCTACGACGGGACTACGTAGAGGCTAGTAGCCAATAGCTTTGGTCTTGTAATGTGATCTGAGCATGCGTGGCACTTTGTCCGTCAGGAATTCGATACACACGATCGGACTTGGTGTGATCGGACCGTGTTGACGGCAAATCTTTCCAGCAGGAGATAAGACTTTGTCCGTCGGCCAAACCGACGAACACTGTCCGATGGTGCATACACACGGTCTGATTTTTCGACAACATTGTCCGATCGGACAGAATCCATGAAAAAGTCCGACCGTGTGTATGGGGCTTTACAAGAAGACTCCTACCTGTCAGATGGAATGCATTTGGGCAGCTGGACTGCTGCACGATTGCTTCCACACCCCCCTGGTAATGGCCACCCCCCACATGTGCCCCGCCATGTATCCCGGGCTCTGCTTGCCAATCTGCAGACCCAGGACTGACATAGTGGGTGCTGCTGGGAAGGGGCAAGGGAACAGAGCTGACACACGTCCACTCTCCTCCCCTCCTTGTTGCTTCGTGTTTGATGTCACCTCTGTGTCTGCCTCTCGATGTCCCCTGCCAGCATACCCAGGAATTAACCACTTGCCGACAAGGTGGCTCGGCTGCGTGATTCGCCATACATGTACACTAGCTTTTGTGGGCACTACCATTGGCCAGCGGGGGAGCCAATCCATGGGTCCTCACAGTGACAGAATGGGGATCTGCTATAGTAAACAAGGCAGATCTCCGTTCTGACAGGGGATCACACAGACATCCTGTCTTTCTCCTATGCAGGAAGACGGGTCTGTGTGTTGTCCCAGGCAACCCATCTCCCCACACAGTTAGAAACACACTGAGGGAACACAGTTAACCCCTTGATCGCCCCTGATGTTAACCCCTTCCCTGCCAGTACCATTAGTACAATGTCAGTGCATATTTTTAGCACTGATCACTGTAATAATGTCACTGGTTCCCCAAAAAGTTTCAAAAATGTAATTTAGGTGTCCGATCTGTCAGTCGCAATTTCCCACTAAAGATCGCTGATCACTGCCATTACTTAAAAAAAATGCCATTAATCTATCCCCTATTTTGTAGACGCTATAACCTATGCACAATCTAATCAATAAACGCTTTTTGGGTTTTTTTTTTTTTTTTTTTTTTAATTATCAGGTGTGTTTTATAGCAGAAAATAAAAAATGTTGGGTTTTTTTTTGTCGGTATTTTTTTGTTTATAGCGCAAAAAAGAAAAACCGCAGAGGTGATCAAATACCACAAAATAAAAGCTCTATTTGTGGGGAAAAAAAAGACATCTATTTTTTTTGGGTACAGTGTCGCACGACTGCGCAATTGCCAGCTAAATATAATGCAGTGCTGTATCGCAAAAAATGGCCTGGTCATTAAGTGGGCAAATCTTCCGGGGGTGAAGTGGTTAATGTAATGCAACGCATTTTGCATTGCATTACATTGAGTGGAGCACAGGGGAAACATCCAGGGTCTAAACCTTGGATGTCTCATTAAAGAGAACCTATCACCAAAGAATCATTGCATAGGGGACGTTTTGTCCCCATGTGATGATAAAAAAAAGTTAAGTTAAATTGTAAGAAATTTAAGTTACACCCAATCACATAAAATCCCCCGACAAAAATTTTTTTTTGAGGCCACCCACCTCCTACGAACATATGAATGCAAATGCACACATTGGGGGTGCCTATGCATGAAACCCTGATTGCAATACACATGTTACATATCGTCGCACATGCTGGAGTGATAGCAATATGTCTAGCACCAAACCTCCTCCATAACACTAAACTGATGACCTATAGGGGCGTTTAAAGCATCACCTATAGAAAATATAAGATACTGAAGTTTCACAGGCGCACGCAAATTTAAGGTTTGACATGTAGGGTATCTATTTATTGGTGCAACCTCATCTTTTATATTTTACCAAAAATTGTGTCATTTATTGAGTTTGTATGCCATAAGATTAACTTTAGTGTATTTCTTACTGAAATTTTGCATTTCCTAGACCTTTGCAATAATATTGCGTAACATATAAAACTAGAACTACCACTATTTTATTCTCCAGGTTATCTGCTTTCATAAAATATATAATGTTATATAATGTTATGAGGGATTTATGTAATCTTCAGGCCTAAATTAATTTTTTAACAACTTCCCGTCTGGCCTATTGCAGATAAATGGTTGGACGGTGGTTCTGTTATCCTGACTGGGCATCATATGACATCCAGCCGATCGCTGACAGGGAGAGCCGATCTGTGGCTCTCCCTGTCAGACGGGGGGGGGGGGGGGGGGGGTCAGTGCTGATAATCAGCACATTAATTATCAGCATAGCCCCATCAGATGTTCCCATCAGCTGCCAATCAGTCTCCAACAGCTGCCAGCAGTGCCCCAATAATAAAGTCTGTGAGTGCGCACCACATTGCCAATCAGTGCCCACCACAGTGGCAATCAGAGCCCACCATAGTGCCAATCAGTGCCCAGCAGTAAAATCTGTCAGTACCTTATCAGTACCTCATCATCAGTGCTGCCCATCAGTGCCACCTGTCAGTGCCAATCAGTACCGCCTATCAGTGCCAATCAGTGGCGCCTGTCATTACCCATCATAGCCGCCTGTCAGTGCCCATCAGTCCCACCTATCATTGCCCATCGGCGCTGCATATTAGTGCCGCCTATTGGTGCCCATTAGTGCTGCATATCAGTGCTGCATATAAGTGCCCATCAATTCTACATATCAGTGCCTCCTCATCAGTGCTCATCAGTGCCACCTTATCAGTGCCAACTCATCAGTGCCTATCAGTGCCACCTCATCAGTGCCCATCAATGAAGGTGAAAACAAAAATTTTATGACAGAAACTAAGAAAAAAATTATTTTTTCAAAAATGTCAGTCTTTTTTCGTTTGTTTAGAAAAAAAGAAAAACCCCAGAGATGATCAAATACCACCAAAAGAAAGCTCTATTTGTGGGAATAAAATTATAAAAAAATAGTTTGGGTACAGTGTTGCATGACCGCGCAATTGTCATTCAAAGTGAAACCGCGCTTAAAGCTGAAAATTGTCCTGGGCAGGAAGGGGTGAAAGTGCCTAGCATTGGAGTGGTTAAGCATGTGTGCAAAAAATGCAAAAACAGCTCTGGCAGCAAAATTGTGAAATAACATGCCTAGGGATGGCCTGACCCTGCCTGTGCAGTGGCACATTTGTGCAATGTGTTCAACCTACTGCAGAGGACATCTGAAATTACTATGTGTACTTGATATTTTTTGAATGCACTGGGCAAGGAGGATTCCCAGGGAGAGGTGCAGGCTGATTTTGGAGAGGGCCTTAATCCTGGAGTTCAGCTTTAGGCTATCTTGTCCAAGTTTAGATTTGTCATGTTACTGTACCTTTTCAACCCAATGGTGATCAATCTTCCCTACCCCGGGGAGCCTGCACCTCTCCCTGCGAATCCTCCTTGCCCAGTGCATTAAAAAAATATCAAGTACACATAGTAATTTCAGATGTCCTCTGTCTGGTCCCGTGGCAAGTGGGATTCTACCTCTTCTCCAGTGTGTGAGCATTCTCCTATGAGCCCAGGCTGGATGATGTATCCATGATGGCCTACATTTGTAGGAAGTGGGTTGAATGATGTTGGGTTTCATTCAACCCAGAAGAAAAATGGCCATCAGTGACAGAGATGGACTCAGAGAGCAGCACTTGTACATGGAGAGGGTAAGTAGCACTCAGTTTTTTTTTTGTGTATATTTACATGGGAGAGGCTTAAGCATCTTAACAGCAAAAGTAAAAGGAATCGTAGGACTTCTGAAATGTCTGTACAATATGCACAATAAATGGCATCCAAATAAATTTATAACCAGCAAAGCATGCATGCATTCAGAACAGCTTGGAACAATGAACAATAGAAAAAGTTCATTGTACACATGCAAAGTAAGTTATATTTGTGCTATGTGTCAACTTCCCAAAAACTGTCTTACATTTAAAATAGAGAACTTCATCAGAATGGGCTAATGGTTGCATCATCACTATTTTAACCTTAAAATGTAGACTATTTCAGCCAACAGACATAAAATAAAGGCTATGCAGGAGTTTGAAAAGAGAAAACATTTATTTCAAGAGAGGGGGTTTCACCAGCAGGCCCCATTTCAGCACTGACATTTCTGAATTTCTCTTTTTGTGTTTTCAAGTTTATCCAAAAAGTACATGGAAATGATGTACAGGTTATGAGTAAATTCAATGGACATCTTCTCACTAGAAGTTTGAACAAGTAATAAGGGAAAACTGAATTTAGAGAAAACACTGCAAAATATATTTAAATGTAAGCAAAAAAAAAAAAAAATAACAGTCCTAAAAGATCTAAGAACTGGTGGTGTGAAAATCATTAAATCTTTTTAAACAAAGTTTGTTTCCATGAACTTGGCACTCTGGTAAGGTCCCCAAAGGTGAGTGCTTTAAGCGTGGATGCCAACAATAATAGAACACGGAAGGTGGCGATATTTTAAGTAAATACCAAAAGAGGAATAATTTGATTTACAAAGTGAGAATTTCCTGGGAAATTGTTGACAAATGGGAAATAAACCTGGCTGACTGTTTTGTGTAAATACAGATTAGCAAAAAAAAGAAGAGAGGCAAAAGACTGTAGGAAATAATGTCTGGCCTATGTCAGCCCCTCATGAATGGTTATAGTGTGTGAACATGAGAAACATTAGAAGGCCTAACACAGTTTGGAAATTCCTCACAATTAAGCCTGATGGTATTCATGTACTACACAGTTACACAAAAAGAAAAATGGATTATGTTAAATGTCACAGGCCTAAGTATTATGTTTCTGAAGGAATAAAATACGGATGCATTCTTTCATACTTACAAAGCCTTTAAAGGTCTTTGTTTATGTAGGCTTTTGTCCTGAAATATTTTAAATATGGCCACTAAGTGAAAGTCAGTAGAAATTGATTCCCTTCATTCCTGAGCTTAGAAGACATATGGGTTGGGCCCGAACAGGGACCTCAAAAGTTACAATTTATGAATTGATGACTTTTTTGTTATTGAAGTACAAACAGAAACATGAATGGTCAGTCCAATGTTTTTTCTGTTTATTACTTGTTCTAGAGCATAATTCAATGAGGTGCATACAGTACATATTGCTATGGATATCATAGGATAGATTACTCTAATCTTATCAGTATCACTACAACTCAAAGTAGTATGAAGAGGTCAGGAGTATGGAGGTATTGGAGTGCATGTTGGTCATGGGGGGAAGTATATGGGAGGGAGGGTGCAAAGGGTACCCAGCATGTGGTCTATAGAATATGGAGTTTAGCTAGGTAACTATCCCACCTAGGCCACTATCTGCATGGAGTTTGTATTTCTTCCTTATATCTGCATAGTTTTCTTACAGGTGCTTCAGTTCATACCCGCAACCTGTTTACATATCTGTTTAAAGGTATCAGTAAATATAATGAAGACTTTTTCATGATAGGTTGAAAAATACAAGTAACTGGACAGCCATATTTGTCTGAAATGTACCAAGGACAGAGTATAGGCAGGTGCTTTAGCACAAGAATTAGGAGACAGATGACACAGCAGTGTAAAACTAG
>CM053029.1:432180311-432182088 GCA_028564925.1 Lithobates sylvaticus
TTGTACTACACTTCTGGTGGTTAACACAGTACACAATACAGTGCAGCGGTAGTACAGTTTCTACTACTTTTCTGGTGGTGTACACAGTATCTAATACAGTGTGTACAGTTTCTACTGCACTTCTGGTGGTGTACACATTACACAACACAGTGCAGCCATTGTACAGTTGCTGATACAGTGCAGGCATTGTACACAGTATCTAAAACAGTGTGTACAATTTCTATTACACTTCAGGCGGTGTACACAGTATCTAATACAGTGCAGTGTAAAAATACATCATGTCCGGAAGGCCACCAAAGGAGAGGCTGACGCTCACAGGCCACTAAAAGAGGGCAAGCAGCCTCTGTGTTTACAGTCAACAGTGGTGGTTGTGGACATGGTGTATCCTCTGCAGGTGGCCGTGGGGCACGCTTGTTCTTTTTTCTGCTGCTGCCTGTGTTATTGAGCCAGAACATGCAGAAGAGTTGGTGGAGTGGATAACAAAGCCATCCTCATCCTCCTTATCCTCTGTCACCCAGGCTCAGAGTAGTTTGCTTTCCAACGCAGCTGCCAAAGCGGCCTATTCCACTGGCCCCTTGTCCACAGTCACTCCTTCCATAGCCCCACCATCATGCATGGAGGAGTCTCCAGAATTATTCAACCACAGTGTTGGGTACATGCTGCTGGAGGATGCACAGCGATTTGAAGGCTCCAATGTTGGTTCCCAGGTTGAGCAAGGGAGTAACGTGAGCCTAGATTGAGGGGGTGCCCAAGAAGGATAAGAAACTGTCAGTCATGTTCCCCCGCCTGCAGCATACTGCCAAGTTTGTTCAAGTGACGAGGAGGGAGGGGATGATGAGGTCACTGACTGTACATGGGTGCCTGAGAGAAGAGAGGAGGAGGCACAACTCCAATGAGGCAGGATGTCCTCTAGGGGGAAGCTTAGGGGCAGCCGCCCTATTGCATCACACTGCAGAGCTTCGCAGGTGCAGGATGCTGCTGACTCCCCACTGACTTTTAAAAGTTCCTTGGTGTGGGCATTTTTCGACACGTGTGCAGCAGATCGCACCGTTGCTGTTTGCAACCTATGTCTGAAGTGGATCAAGCGTGGCCAGAACAGCAGCCGCTTGGGCACCACATGCTTGACCAGACAAATGACGACCTGCCATGCAGTCCGTTGGCAACAGCACTTAAAAGACCCACATCAAAGAAAAAGGCGGGCTTCTCCTTGCTCCTCATCTGGGATCTCCAACCCTACTATACTGTACCTCCAGTCCTCTCAAAAACCTTCACTGAGAGGAATGAAGGTATAGCAATAGGTGTCCAGAGTACTTGCAGACAATCTGCTAGCAGTACACCACCATCTCTCCGCCCTCCGACAGGGACACTTGACCCATGTTCCATGTTTGGCACACATCCTGAATTTGATTGTGCAGCGGTCCTTGAGCAGGTACCCAGGCTTACAGGATCTCCTGAGGCAGGCTAGAAAAGTCTGTGGTCATTTCCGCTGGCCATACAATGCCAGTGCTCGGCTGGCTGACATTCAAAGGGAATGCAACCTGCCCACCAACCGCCTCAATAGTTACATGCCCACCAGGTGGAACTCAACGTTGGCAATGCTGCAGACACAGGAGAGGGCCATCAATGAGTACCTGTGTGAGTATGGCACCAGGACAGGGTCAGGGGAGCTTGGCTTCTTTTCGCTACACCAGTGGTTACTGATCAAGGATGCATGCACTGTCCTGTCACCATTTGAGCAGGCCACAAGGATGGTGAGCAGCGATAATGCAAGCATCAG
>CM053029.1:432182588-432202418 GCA_028564925.1 Lithobates sylvaticus
TGTGGTCCTGGGGCACTAAAAGCACTTAGTGAGGTACTCTTACCAGCAGGGATGGACACACATAACACACGGCAGTGTGTCAAATGAGCTTGTGGTTCTCACGTTGGATGTAGAAAGACAGTTCCAGGTCCTGAGGGCACACTGTATGGATGTAGGCACACGACCATGGGATATCGCCAGATCATCCAGGGGTAGACTCACGGCAAAAGAATATCTCCAACTCTTCCGGGATCACAAATGGTGGAAATGATATAAAAAAATAGGAAAAAAGTGCTCCATATAGTGCAGATCAACCAATAATGTTTTATTGGAATAAAATCTCTCAACAAAGGAGTTTAAAAAGGCAACAGTCCAATAAAGGATATGAAGGCATAAAAACTGTAAAAAAGCAATGTGGGAATCTCAAATAATTGTTATTGAATTTGAAGCCCTTCTTACATGGCTTCTCTTCTGGAGGCTTCGATAGGGATTTATAAACATAAATTTACGATTTGTCTCACCCGACATAGGTCTATTTGCCCTCTATTTTTAGTTTTTGTTTACGGTACCACTTCTTATCCCTTTTTCTTTCCCCCCATTTTCCTCCCCTCTTTTTCTTCTCCCCCCTTTTTTCCTACTCCCCCATTTTTTCCTCCTCCCTCCTCTTTCCCCTTCCCCCTCCCCCCCTTCTCCCCCCTCCCCCCCTTTTTCCTTCCCCTGTTCATTGTCCTACTTCTCATCCACCATTCAATTCCATATATTCTCCCTGGTTCCCCTGTTTACATTGTCTAAATTGTGGCTGTTCCTGTTTCTGTATTTCTATTTTCTCCAATTGTCTGTGTTTCAATCGATACGCTGGAGTGTCCAGTTTTATATATTGTTAAAATTCTAACCCTTATTATTTTTTGTCTTTCTTTTGTTTTCTGTCACACTCTCCCAGATGTACAGGTGGTGGCTCAAGTCTCTACGTTCCTTCTCTACTGCACGTTCTTCACAAGTCTCTTACAATTAGGGCCCCTTTGCGGCGTCTCCTTTGCCTCTGATACATCGAGGCTCTTTTGGCACCATGGGGATCCCTGGTATTTTTTGCATCTCGGGGGCCAACCTTTTCTTGGGCTGCAGTACACCTGCGTTATCACGAGTCGGCATGTACGCTGATTCGTGCATGCGCAGTTGGTCTCTCTCCATCTGACCTGCATCCATTTGTTGTGTCAGTGGCCTTGTCGATGTCTGACATCATCGTGCCGGTTGACGCTGTAATGCCGGACGCCACATATGCTGGGGGATCGCTAGGGAGACACTTCTTTAGGCACATTTGGTGCACAGGTGATCGGTTGGGCTCATAATTTTGATGGGCTTTCTCCGAACACCTGATACCTTCTCTCTTCCCTGTTTGTCCTTATAAGCTAGGTAAGCTTATCATTCGGCTGTTGCACAGCCAGGACCACATTGTGCTCCACACCAATGATCCACACAAAAACGACAAATCCAGGTGAGAACTCCTTGGACCCCACACCCCCTTGTCTTTACTACTCTTGCGACTATGGTGTTGCTCTGCTGCATGTATTTGCAGCAGATACTCTAAAGTATCATGGTGTGTTATGCCCTAAGTGATGAAGCCACATGTCTGCTACGGCATGACATGTTGATTCATGCACATAGTTTTACATGTTTTACTTTTTATATTTTTGTGGCCTACATTGCCATTTTACTGATTTTGTATTACCGGTATTTCTCTGTGCCAGATCTGTCTCCCAATCTGTTTGGTCGATCCTTGTGAGCTTTGGTGTGTTTTTTGGCGACAAGAACGCTGCGTGCTCCAACCATACATATATTGTACTTCAATTGCTCTGTCATGGGGATCCATGCACTATCAGTGTTGTGAAGCTCTCCTACATAGCCCCACATGTGGACCCCAGAGCTCCCATATTGTGCGATTGAGCAGGTTCAGAGATAAAAGCCCCTCCTATATGTGAATCCTGATGTGTAATATACTTTAGAAAAGACATGAACTTTGTGAGTACCATTTATCTCCATTGCCTGTCATCATATGCCATGCTATTTAAACTACTGTATTTTCATACTTATATACTCACCCGTGTATCTTGTACTATTTTTGTTCTTTATTTTTTTGTTGTTATTAGAAAAACAGCTCACTTCAAATCAACCCCTGAAGAAGGAATTAAGTATTTACATCTATATTCCGAAACATGTTGGGATTATTGTGATTACACACTCCACCTGATCTCGTTTTGAGAATCTAGCTGCTGCTTATTGATCAAATCTGATTTAATTGTTTTTAGGTGTTCATACCTGTGTATCAACCTTATTATCATTTGTACCCAATACATTTTGTACATTTTTACACAATGTTACTTCTTTAAATTCTGGTTTACCTCCTCCGTACAATGCCTGGGGCACCTTTCTTTGCAATTTCTTCTGAAATTTGGATGTGGCAAAGGTTTTCAGTGTTACACTTATTGGTGGTTTCCCTCCATATTCTTTTTCAGTGCCCGTCAGTGAAGGAGAAAACAACATTTTATGACAGAAACTGAGAAAAAAAAAAATTTCTTCAAAAATTTCTGTCTTTTTTTGTTTATTTAGCAAAAAATAAAAACCCCATAGGTGATCAAATACCACCAAAAGAAAGCTCTATTTGTGGGAAGAAAATGATAAAAATTTTGTTTGGGTACAGTGTTACATGACCATGCAATTGTCAGTCAAAATGCATCAACGCTGAAAGCTGAAAATTGTCCTGTACAGGAAGGGGCGAAAGTGCCTGGTATTGGAGTGGTTAATCAATTTGGGTAAATCCACACTGTTGCCATTTGACCATATGTCACACTGTCTTGCCAGCTTACATATTCAAGAGGTTACTAAATTTAATATCTGAGTATTCGTGTCTTGCAGTACATCACAGAATGTCTATCTTTAAATGTCCTCCCTTTGCTCCAATGCTTTAGGAGTATTTGCTCCTAAAGACCCCCTCCAAATTTGATATTGTGATATTTATCATAAATTAAAAATTGTGATATTTATTATAGCAAAAAAGTAAAAAATATAGATTTTATTTTCAAATTGATCGCTCTTCTTTTGTTTATAGCGCAAAAAATAAAAACCTCAGAGGTGGTCAAATACCACCAAAGGAAAGCTCTATATGTGGGGAAAAAAATGATAAAAATTTGCGTACAGCATCGCATGACCGCACAATTGTCATTCAAAATGCGACAGCGCTGAAGACTGAATATTGGCTTGGGCAGGAAGGGGGTGAAAATGCCCTGTATTGAAGTGGTTAATCTTCCAGCTACAAACCTGGGACACCGATACCACATTTTATATATGAGAAACCCTGTCTATGAGGATAATTGCAAGTAGTTGTATTCTGTATAGAAGTAGGGATTCTCTGCTTGAATCTCTGTTATAGATTCATATAGAGATTATGAAGCCACATGTTTCCCTGACTGAGTCACAGAGACCTTGCTATGAAAAGTTCATGTTTGTGCATCTTTCACTATTCTGCAGTGTGTGCATATTACCACCCTGAATCTGTTTTGCTTTGTTGGTTCTAACTTTGCACTTGTCTAGAAAACTGAAAGCTAGCATTACTCTCTGTCTGATTATTGGCCAATTACCCGTTTTGTTGAATTTTTACTGTTGATTGAAAAATCAATCAAAAATACCTGAAGGCATCTTATATTTTTTCCTTAGTTTAAAATCCTTTAATTCTATTTCCTTATTTTGTCAGATTTATACATTTAATTCGATTTTTTTTGTTTAAATCAGACCTATATTAGATATTAGAAATTAAATATTGATTTAAGGTCTGTTGGTGTAAAATGTACACCTTAACTTAGTAATTGCTTTTAATTACTAAAAAAAAAACATGAATTTAACAAAAGGTTTATTGAATATTTTATGGTTTGCTAACTGTATAGTGTGGCCAATAAACAATCTGTCACACTGACTATGCAATGTAAGCTAAAATGTCTCATATCTATACAGATCTATCTCACTAAACCATATTCTTAACTCTGACACTGTACAAGTATGAAGGAGGTGAAAAACTCTTGCATTATTTGAATACTTTGCATTCTTTTTTCTTTCATCTTTTCATTTTTGTCTTTAACATATGTAGGTGAAAGCTTTTAGCTGTACATTTTGCAGTTCAGCAGCTGGCAGTAAATGTTATTTTGTGGTAAGTTAAAAGTTCCTGATCCTACCACATCTCTTAGTGGCAGGTAGTGGTATATTCTTTGGGGGGGAGGGGGAACCCGCTTCCTGATTCCGGGAGGAGAATCAGGAAGACAATAGGGCATATTATTTCGCTATTGTCACACAACTGGGTGGGCTTGGGGCGCAGTGCTCCGCACCCTGAGCCCATCCTTTTTTAAAGCCTATTAGAGCCTCTGGCTCTAAACACGTGCTTAAAAAAAAAAAACCCTTTGGAATCCATGCGTCCGGCGCCCCACAAGGAGATTAGGGGGCTGCATGCATGGATGGATGGGCAGCGCCTGTGCACCCTGCATTATGGGCCGCCACTGGTGAGAAATTTAAAGCAGTAGAGGTTTTTTTTTAATGCTGGCCTTATGTTGTTGCATCAGTGGTCATAATTAACCACTTGCCGCCCACCATATAGCAATATGACGTTGGCAAAATGGTTGCAATATCCTGACCGGACGTCATATGACGGCACGAATCACGGCGATCGTTGTTTCAGTGTGTTAGTCTGACACATCGCATCTCTGATCTAGGTAAAGAGTCTCTGACAGAGACTCTACCATGTGATCAGCCCAGTCCAATCACGGCTGATCACGATGTAAACAGGAAGAGCCGTTGATCGGCCTTTCCTCACTCACTGAGGAGAGCCAATTGGCTGCTCTTTTGACGGGGGGGGGGGGGGGGGTCCAAAATGGGCATCACTGATTGGCAGGCATTATTGTTTGGCACTGATTGGCATCCATCAGTACCATCGATTAATGTACATCATCCTTAAAGATGTCATATGACGTCCGGTCAGGATATTGCAACCACCGCTGACATCATTTTGCTATATGGCGGGCGGCAAGTGGTTAAACTGTGGTTTCAGTATGGCAATATGTTGTCCTAGGGAGATGCTTATCTTTGTATGTAAAATAGCTTATTTGTCTCTGAAAGAATTAAGATTATGAGAGGATATGAACAGAAATACTAATATACAGTATTTACTGTATATATATATATATATATATATATAGTAATGGCCAAGAATATTGTCACCCCTCCATTTCTGTCAGATATGTACTACTTCGCCCAGAAAAGTGTTGCAATTAATGTTTAGGCATTCTTATGTTTATTTCTTTTGTTTGTATTGGTATGACACAAAAAAGTGGAGAAACAAAAAGCCAAATATGACACATTCCACGCAAAACTCCAAAAAAGGACTGGACAAAATTATTGGCACCCTCAATTTAATATTTGGTAGCACACCCATTAGAAAAAAATAACTGAAATCAATCGCTTCCTGTAACCATCAAAGAGTTTCTTACACCTCTCTATTGGAATTTTTCACTTACTCTTCTTTCGTCAACTACTCCAGGTCTCTCAGATTGGAAGGGTTCCTTTTCTCAACTGCTTTGTTGAGATCTCTCCACAGGTGCTCTATGGCAATGTTTTCTGAACTCCAGTCCTCAAGTACCCCCAACAGGTCATGTTTTCAGGATTTCTTTGTGGTAATTACTAAGACAGTGAAACTAATCAAATCACCTGTGCAAAATAATGGAGGGCCAGAAAACATGACCTGTCGGGGGTACTTGAGGACTGGAGTTGAGAAACATTGCTTTATGGGATTTAGATCTGGACTCATTGCTGACCAGTTTAGTACTCTCCAGCGTTTTGTTTTAAACCGTTTCTGGGGTGCTTTTTGACATGTGCTTTGGGTCATTGTCCTACTGTAAGACTGTTCCCAAAAAGTATATTGGGGAACTGGAGAAAGTGCAGATAAGGGCACCAAACTGATAAGAGGCATGGAGGAGCTCAGCTATGAGGAAAGATTAGAGGAACTGAATTTATTCACTCTCTAGATTAAGGGGGGATATGATCAACATGTACAAATATATAAGGGGTCCATATAGTGAACTTGGTGTTGAGTTATTCACTTTACAGTCAACATAGAGGACAAGGGGGCACTCTTTACGTCTAGAGGAAAAGAGATTTTAAATACGGAAAGGTTTCTTCACAGTAAGAGCTGTGAACATGTGGAGTAGACTTCCTGCAGAGGTGGTTCTGGTCAGCTCAGTAGATTGCTTTAAGAAAGGCCTGGATTATTTCCTAAATGTACATAATAACTGGGTACTAGCATTTATAGGTAAAGTTGATCCAGGGAAAATCAGATTGCCTCTCGGGGGATCAGGAAGGATTTTGTTCCCCTACTGTAGCAAATTGGAGAATGCTCTGCTGGGGTTTTTTGCCTTCCTCTGGATCAACTGTGGGTATAAAATTGGGTATATGGGATTGTATGATATTATTATTATTTTTTATTTTTTTATTTATCGTTGAACTGGATGGACTTGAGTCTTTTTTCAACCTGACTAACTAACTATGTAACTATGTAATTAAAGGCCTCCTTTCTTTTTCTGAAAACAGTAGAATGATGGGCTTTGGTATTAAATAAAGGGATGGTGGCGCTGTTCAGGGTAAATATGGGGCGAGCAGGATAAAATGATATAAATATATAAATATCGGATGGGTACGTATGAATGGTAAAAGTGAATGTGTATTAGACTAAAAAATATATATGTATATAGAAATAAAAGAGATATTAAGGCAACTCCATTCACAATGGAATAAATGAAATGACTGTGCAATACCTCATGAGCAAAATTCTGTGTAACAGTTATAAATAACAAACAAGAAAGCATAAATATAAATTGAAAGTGACTCTGTGCTACAATAATATAAAAAATGCATAAATATTAGTGATATGCAACAATCGATAATTTGTGTCCTCCTGATAAATATTGGTGCAAGTGCACAAAAATCCCGATCAATAAAAAAATATATATAGATGGATAAAAAAGTGGATGGATCAAAAGATATATATAAAAATAAATGGATAAAAATGTGATGCTTGACAATTGTCCCAAGTGTAACAAAAAGAAAAAAGGAAATAAGTGATCGGTGATCAAAGTGGTGAAGTCCTGGGCTGTCCTTTGAATCTCAGCAAACTTGTAACAGCATGTGGCATATAGGCAAACAGATGATGGTGACTGTCCTAGTGCTCCCCTCCTTCCGTCGAGTGACCCCTAATGTGGAAACACTCACCAGAGTGCCTAACCCCTGCAGGGGTAGTAGGCATATAATATCCTGGGTGTGTAGTAAGGATCCTCCTCTGTGCGGACGGTTTCCACTGCAAAGTCTCCTCTGTGGGGATGTTCCTCCTCTATCACTCTCCAGGAATGGGGGTAAAAACACCAATTGGGTCCGTGTAGATAAAAGATGAAAAAACACTAATAGTGTGATATTGCTAAAATCAATTAGGTTTTTTATTTGCCAAAAAAATTGAAGATACCGTGTACCCAATGGGGTTAAAAGAACATTTATACACGCAGTATAATAAAAACTGTAAATAAATAAAAAACAGCAGGGTGCACAGCTAGAGAGCAGAGCGATGAGACACCGCAATGCCCCGGAATAGCGTGCGTTCCACTGGCCGTGATTCCGAAACCGGAAGCCGCAGACAAGGGCGGAAGTGACGTGTTGTGTACCAAAGGTATCGCCTGACGTACGTTTCGTCAATAGGACGTCGTCGGAGGCGATACCCTGTTGGTACACTCCACGTCTGAAATAGACTGGGAAGGAGCCGCGGTAGCCAATGAGGTGGTGGTGGGCGTATATATATATATGTGTAGTTACAATGTACATATAATATTTAATAATATAGACATTGTTTGAGGCCACTTCCATCGACGCACTATTAATTATGTATATCTTCCAGTTGAGTATTATTTCTTCATGTTTTTATCCCTTTTAACTTATCCGACATATACATATACCTTTTTTAATCATATGGTACTGAACTTGTATCTAGAATGTATACTGCACATACAAATTATATCGTTTTTATCTAGACATATACGTCCCCCTTTTACTTTTACTTTTACTTCCACTCATACTACACCAATCCTTCCTATACCCCCATACCTACATGTATTATGTATCATATATCTCTCTATACTTATAGATGCATTTTAATATAACACCCCCACTGGTGTCTGTTGTATATTTATAATAATTTTTATTGGAAGTCGCATTTTTTTGACATTACTTCATTCCTCTATTAATTATCCACTTTTTTACCTTTATTTTATGTACTCCATTTTTGTGTATTTTATCTATACGTTTTGATACATATCCCAGACAAAATTATTTTATTTAATATTCACCAATTGATTTTAATGGTATATTCCCTCTCATGTCACTGCATGATCGAGATTGCAGCTTCCCATCTAGTTGCTAAATCACAGCCACATGCAATATAAATGATTAATTTCGTTTTTAAACACACTATTTTATTCATTTACTGCATGTACATGTAGAACATTGCCTGCTTTTACCCTATACCCTTATCGTTTTTTCCTCTGTGATACATTCCCTTGTTTCTGCACAATTAGCTGGGATAGGAACTGCGTTTTTTTTAGTTTTGGCTTATTGGATACTAAGGGATGGGTTAATGCTCAGTACTCTGGGGGTGGTTGTACTCTCTATTAGGCTGCCTCTGCCTATTCACTTTTTCCTCGAGATCGTATCCTGAGCTTCCCCATTGGTCCGGCATTCGTGCCTTCTCATACGCCCACCACCACCTCATTGGCTACCGCGGCTCCTTCCCAGTCTATTTCAGACGTGGAGTGTACCAACAGGGTATCGCCTCCGACGACGTCCTATTGACGAAACGTACGTCAGGCGATACCTTTGGTACACAACACGTCACTTCCGCCCTTGTCTGCGGCTTCCGGTTTCGGAATCACCGCCAGTGGAACGCACGCTATTCCGGGGCATTGCGGTGTCTCATCGCTCTGCTCTCTAGCTGTGCACTCTGCTGTTTTTTATTTATATACAGTTTTTATTATACTGCATGTATAAATGTTCTTTTAACCCCATTGGGTACACGGTATCTTCAATTTTTTTGGCAAATAAAAAACCTAATTGATTTTAGCAATATCACACTATTAGTGTTTTTTCATCTTTTATCTACACGGACCCAATTGGTGTTTTTACCCCCATTCCTGGAGAGTGATAGAGGAGGAACATCCCCACAGAGGAGACTTTGCAGTGGAACCGTCCGCACAGAGGAGGATCCTTACTACACACCCAGGATATTATATGCCTACTACCCCTGCAGGGGTTAGGCACTCTGGTGAGTGTTTCCACATTAGGGGTCACTCGACAGAAGGAGGGGAGCACTAGGACAGTCACCATCATCTGTTTGCCTATATGCCACATGCTGTTACAAGTTTGCTGAGATTCAAAGGACAGCCCAGGACTTCACCACTTTGATCACCGATCACTTATTTCCTTTTTTCTTTTTGTTACACTTGGGACAATTGTCAAGCATCACATTTTTATCCATTTATTTTTATATATATCTTTTGATCCATCCACTTTTTTATCCATCTATATATATTTTTTTATTGATCGGGATTTTTGTGCACTTGCACCAATATTTATCAGGAGGACACAAATTATCGATTGTTGCATATCACTAATATTTATGCATTTTTTATATTATTGTAGCACAGAGTCACTTTCAATTTATATTTATGCTTTCTTGTTTGTTATTTATAACTGTTACACAGAATTTTGCTCATGAGGTATTGCACAGTCATTTCATTTATTCCATTGTGAATGGAGTTGCCTTAATATCTCTTTTATTTCTATATACATATATATTTTTTAGTCTAATACACATTCACTTTTACCATTCATACGTACCCATCCGATATTTATATATTTATATCATTTTATCCTGCTCGCCCCATATTTACCCTGAACAGCGCCACCATCCCTTTATTTAATACCATTTCTTGACTACACACCAGTGTGTAGTACCTCTTTGGGAGGCTGCAGTTCTAATCCTGAGCGCGGATTCTATAGTATCTTTTAGTAGAATGATGGGCTTTACCAAAAAGCTGTAATTTTGTTTTGTCTGTCCACAGCGCATTCTCCTAAAAGGATTTTGGCTTCCTGAGGTAAGTTTTGTCAAACTCCAATCTGTTTTTTTATGTTTCTGTGTCAGCAGTGGGGTCCTCATGGGGCACCATAGCGTCACTTTGCATTTAGATGGCAAAGTATAGTGTGAGCTGTCACAGTTGCACCCTGTGCCTGAAGGTCAGTTTGAATTTGTCTGGAAGTTGATCGAGGTTCTTTATCCCCCATTTGAACAATCCTTCATTGCAATCTTTGATCAATTTTTCTTTTTTGTCCACATTCATTGAGATTACCGTAGCTACAGTGCCATGGGCTGTAAACTTCTTGACAATGTTGCGCACAGCGGACATAGGAACATTAAGATCAATGGAGATCCATTTGGGACGCACGGGTGCCGCCCCCCCATCAATGCATCCGGCCCCTAATCTACATGTAGGATGTTGGACACATGGATTCCAATGGGGGGGGGGGGGGGGGTTGTTTTTTTTAAGCATGTGATTAGAGCCAGAGGCTCTAATAGGCTTCAAAAAAGGGTGGGCTCAGTGCGCAGATACCCGACCAACCGGGGGGTGGTTGTTTGCTGCCCCCCCATAAAAAAAACATCAGCCGCCACTGCTTGAGATTGTCTATGCTTGTCCACAATTTTTTCTCAAATCCTCAGACAATTCTTGGCTGCTCTTTCTTTTCTCCATGCTCAGTGTGGCACACAGACACACAACAGAAAGATTGAGTACATTTTTCACCATTTTAACTGGCTCCTGGTTGGATTACTATATTGTCAGCACCTGTTAATTGATACAGGTGAGCTTAATTATAATTTACAAGAGCATCTCAAACTTGGAATGCAATTATTTCTTACAGTTTTAAGAAGGTGCCAATAATTTTGTCCATTCCATTTTTGGAGTTTTGCGTGGAATGTGTCAGATTTGGCTTTTTGTTTCTCCACTTTTTTGTGTCATACCAATACAAACAGAAGAAATAAACATGAGAATGCCTAAACAATTGTACCGTATTTATCGTCGTATAACACGCACCTTTTCCCCCTAAAAATCGAGGGAAAGTCGTGGGTGCGTGTTATACGCCGATCCCCCCCCAAAAAAGTGCCAAAAAAAATTAAAACAGCGACCGCCGCCGAAAAAAAAACGCGCGCCGCCGAAAAAAAACGAGCGCCGCCGAAAAAGACCGATCTGTCTGTTCGGCTCCGCTCGCAGTCCCGCCTCCCTGCGCTCGCTTCGGAAACAGCAGGGAGGCGGGACTGCGAGCGGAGCCGAACAGACGGCTCGGGCTTTTCCGGCTCCGCTCCCAGTCCCGCCTCCCTGCGCTCGCCTCCGAAACAGCAAGGAGGCTGGACTGCGAGCAGAGCCGAACAGACGGCTCGGGCTTTTTGGTTACACTTTCATCAGTAGTGATCCTTTAATTACATTAAATTGCATGTCTCTATGGTTAACTTTTTAATGTAAAAGGTCTCCCATATTTTGGGAAATGAAAAGGTTCTATCTTTACTTGGTACTCAAATACAAATTAAAATTAGTGCACATAGTAACGTCTAGTAAATTGCTTTTCTTTGCACTGAAAATTGACAGTAGCTTCAAAATTATATTTGAGGGTACTGTCAAAATAATTAACAGTAGTCTAAGCCACTCAGCGTCTGTCACCCCTCTTTGCCAATCCCTCCACTGGCTTCCGATTGTTCAACAAATAAAATCACCAACTTCTTCTCAAAATATCAAACTAAACCTGGCCATACATTCAACAAAAATGCATACAAACATTCCTATAAAAATTCTTAGCAATACATTTGATAACATGACATTAGATTTTGGAGTGAATCAGCTTTCTCCATCAAAGACCATATTCACTGTTAGAAATTTGTTAATTTGAGGAAAAAAAATTCCATCCTACTCCTTTGAATTTTCACTGCAGTTGAAAAAGAACATCAATTTGACCCCACCGATAATTCGAAAATAACTTAAAGCAAAAATTTTTCTTTTACAAAAGAGTTTATTGAACTGGAATAAGATGTACAGCCAGCATTCAATATAACAAGCATATCAAATGTAAAAACAAGCTACGTTGTAAAATAAATGTTCTTTTGTGTAGTATGGCTTAAAGTGGTTGTAAACCTCAGACATGAAATATGAACAGAGAATATTCCTCTATAGTGTGTACTTGTCTCAATTAAAAACACTAAAGCCCCATACACACGGTCGGACTTTTTCATCAATTTGGTCCGATCGGACAAGGTTGTTGAAAAATCAGACCGTGTGTATGCACCATCGGACAGTGTTCGTCGGTTTGTCCGTCGGACAAAGTCTTATCTCCTGCTGGAAAGATTTCCCGTCAACCCGGTCCGATCACACCAAATCCGAGCGTGTGTACGCTTGTCCGACGGACAAAGTGCTACGCATGCTCAGAAGAAATTCTGTGACGGAAGCGCTCGGTCAGGTAAAACTACCTTTCCTAATCGACACAGCACATTCGTCACGCTGCAATGTTAAAATGTCTTTAATGCAGCGCATTCTCTTTTTCTTTACAATGCAACAAGAATGACATCTTTTAGCTGCTCCTATTCACCCGCACTTCTCACAAACTTACTTCTTTATTACTTTGCACCATTTATACACTACATGTTTATTTTTACTCTGAACGGAAAAGAATCTTTGTTATTTTTTTACCATGATTTGTCTTTTTTTTTTTTTTTTTGGGGAATACATATTTGAATGTTTTTTTTTTTTTTTTTTTGGAGGGGGGTTGTGTGTCTCAAATTACCAAAAACACATTATTTACATTTGTATTTCTTGCTTAAATTTACTAGGAGGTTGTTTGTTGTTGTTGCCCCTTGTTAATTCTACTTTAGGATTAGTGAAATGTACCAGCCTACTCAAAGAAAAACTGTCATTGTAGCAAAGTAAAACACAATAGTCAATGATTATTTCAAATCAAAAAAACCTTTATTTAGGTCACACCAACAAACCAAAGAGGAACGCAGCCATGGTGAAACTTGGGGAATTTGCAAAGCCTTGGCCCCCCACGGCAACCATCATTGTTCAAGCGTAGAAAATTGGGGGCCTGAGGAGTACGTATATTAAGGGGAGTGCAATCTGGTCGTGAAGTCCAAAGTATCCGGAACTGCAGCAGATGCCATCTAGGTCCCCAGGCTCTGGTACTACAAGAGGCTCCATCTTCTCTCAGACCAGACTGATTGCAGGTCGTCACTCTCAGGTCTTCCTTCCACGCTTCCTTGCACGCTGTGGCTGTCGTGCTGGTGGGGTGGCAGAAGGAGGAGGAGGAGGAGGAGGAGGTGGAGCATGGTAGCTATGGCAAACATGTGTGACTGGGGTCATCTCCCCAGCCCTACCCTTATTTAGGACATGGAGGATGAGCCCCTCACACATGTTGCGTTGCCTCACCTCCATACCCATCATTTTTGTGACAACCACCGAGCCAAAGGTCTCCTCGTCGGCGGGTGTGGCATGTAGGGAGTCTGAAGCCTCTCTTATCATCCGGAGCGCTGACTGTGCCGCATAACCCCCCCTTCTCGCCCTTTTGTACGGAGGGCGGAGGGGAGGGGTTTGGGTGTCAGTCAGGCTCCGAGGCCTAGCCCCCTCTTGGCTGCCACTACCCAGCTGGTGGCTGCCACTAACCCCTGCCTCCTCCTGACTGCCACCTTCCACAGCCACCTCCTGGCTGAGGTCTTCCTGTGTAGGAAAAAGGGACATAGTTTCAGTTATTTGTTCATCAAACACACACAATTCTCATCTAGTGACTGTTGCAAAATGTTTACAAATAGAAACCCATACAATTCTCAGCCCAGCAGTTTAGATTCTGGCCCCAAATGTCTCCAACACCACTGTCTGTTGATATGTCAAACACGTTAGGAACTAAGCAATTGGCGATCCTGAATTAAGTGAACATCATTCATTATTCCCCTAAATGGTAGCAAAACTACTATACCTGGAACAAGCTGGGCTCCTCCACCTCTTCCAGACTGGAAGGCCCAGGTTGCTCCTCGGAAGCCTCATCAGGGGTGGGCTGTGCGCAAGGAAGCGTGGAAGGAGGAGTTGAGGTTGGCTCCGTGACATCAGCCTGGTCCTTCAGAAAATGGAGACTCTGATAGTACCAGAGCTTGGGGACATAGACCTCATCTGCTGAAGTTGCAGTTTCCTCAGACTTCACGACCTTCTTCCTCTCCCTGATATACGCACTCCTCAGGCTGCCAATTTTCTTTCTAATATCATCAACAGTTGCCGTGGGGAACCTTGGCTTGACAAATTCCACAAGTTCCTCCAGGGCTGCGTGCCTCTTTGGTTTGTTGGTGTAATGTGGGTGTATACCCTGCCACAATATGGGAAAATCCCTGTATTTGGCAATGAAGAGGGGGAGAAAACTCATGTCGTTGAATCCCTTCATATCAATCTCTGCAAGACACAACAACACACAAAACCCTCAAAATTATGTCAGGCTAAACTCTCCTAATCTTCTCCATAAAGAAGCCTCAAGTTCAAATCAGTCTAGGCTAGTTATGTACCAACGTTAAATTGTACCTTCGTTTGTAGCGATCGTCTCGTGTGAGTTTTCTCTCCCCTCGTCTCCCAGATCGTGGCTACGACACAGGCGTGTGACGTTTTATATACACTGCGCATGCTTCAAACTCCGCCCGCCCCTGACGATCTTTCTCGTCTATTCCCCACCCCTTCTCTTTACGGCGTAGTGGGGAGAGCACATGGCGGGGACACAGCAGGTGCGCCACAAATATCCCACCAACGAGGAGGAGGACGAGGAAAGTCCGGAGGCAGAAACGTCCCGATCCCGGAACCTGAAATTCAAGGCCTCCAATATGTCATTTGGAGAAATGTTGGAGATGGTGGACATATTAAAGAGGAGCGACTATGATGGGAAGTATGGGCCTTACCTCAACCCCAATGTCCGCAAGGCCAAGATCATGTCTAAAGTTGTGAGAAGGCTGTACAATAATTTTGGGGTACAACGATCCAAGGAGCAACTCAGGAAACGCTGGTCAGACCTGAAACTGAGGGAGGCCGATCAGTACAGAAAGATCAAGAGAATTCTTCAAAAAAGTAAGTAGTTGTGTTTTGTGTTTGATTTCTTGCTTGCATACTGCTCCATTGTGTTTTGATTTTTACCAAGTTGTACATTCCAAAATGGCCACTTTCAGGTTCGTCTGTGCATTCGATCGTACTCAGCCTCGATCTTTCTGCCACTGTCATGGTCGTGTGTGTGTGCATTCGATCGTACGCAACCTCGATCGTTCGGCCACTTATAATACGATGTTTGGTGTTTTTTTTGGGGAAAGGAAGTTTGTTCTCACTAGAAATGTCATCAAGAATGTAAAGCCAATTTATTCAATGTAAAGGAGAGGTCACTCAGTAGCTGTTTACCCATCTGGACTCTAGAGCACTAGTGCTGGGACACCCAAACCCCCTTTTTATTATGCTTTTCCACACATGTGCTCCAGTGGATACTAGAGGGGGGTCTCCATCACACAAACTTCTACCAAAAAGCTAGTCAGTTTAGCACCTTTACAAAGTGACTTCATTCATGTAGTTGACATTTGTAACTGGCCAAAGTAAAATAGTGTCCGTCACTTTCAAGCAATGTTTGTCATTTCCTATTTCTGCCCTCAATAGTTTGTGTTGCTAAATCTTCCTTTTGGACATTCTCATAGGGGAGCGAAAACTTGGGCCGTCTGAGGAAACCCCCAAACCAACACCTACCAAAAAAGGGGAAAGGTGAGTGTGGGAGAACACAGCTACTGGTAAGCTAATCCATGTATGGCTGCCTCATTTCCAACACCCCATTTTTGTTTGTTTGTGGTTTTTAGGTGACGTGGATGTTGTGGAAGAAAAATCGCACTTTACCACAGAGAGTGCCCACGTACTCATCGGAGAGATAATGGTCTGCAATAGAGATCTAGATTACATAAAGCAAAACATCAATGATGTTCAACAAAAATTGAAGAACATCATTGATGTTTTAGGAAAAATATGAAAAAGCAACAAGTAATTTACACACATTTGTGCCAGCTTCTGAACACATTTGCAACTTAAAAACTGTGTGAAATTTGGAACATGCACACATTGTGTCCACATGTGCTAGCTCCCATCATGGTGGGTGAATGGCAACGTTTTTTTGGGGGTGCAAACACTTTACGAACTACGAAAGTGGTTGTGGTGAAGGGGTTGCACCCCCAAAAAACGTCCATTCATCCCCATGATGGAAAATGGCACTTTTGAAGCTTCTAGGCATGTGTTTTACCATCTAATGACCATTTTCAGAACCAAATTGTGTGCATGTTCCAAATTTCCACTTTTCGGGGGTGACCCCCCCATGTGATGAAGGCAAGATCAAACACACTTTGAACATATAGTCATGTCTGATCTTGTCTTCACTTTACAAAGTTGAACTTTCCTACTTCATAGGTTCTGCTTAGCTCCATGCCTGGTTTTACAAATTGCGTAATCTTTGTAAATAATGTTGTAAATAACCAAGATGTTGTCAGTTTTGGCGTGAAGATTGTAAACGCACTTGTGAATGTTTTCCAAGTAAACTTTTTTATTTTTCCAAATGTGTGGCTTCCTTATTTAAATAAAACAATGCATTATGTATGTAAAATGTAAAGGATATGGGGGGCAATGGGTGTTATTTACTAAAGGCAAATCCACTTTGCACTGCAATTTCCTTTCCCAGGGAACTTTTTCAATGCACTTGTAGAGCATAGCGGATTTGACTTATGTAAATGACACCCACAGTGCTTTGTACGAAAACACGGAGCACAGCATTTTGGAGAATACACACATGTCAGACCTGGTGCTGAAAAGGAGTATTTTGGGTGTCAGTTATGCAGGAGAAACCTTCTCTAGACCAAAGATTAGGTAGCAAACACACATGAGAATAATCTTTTTGGGAAGAAGAGACTGTTACCTCCTTTTGCCCAGAAAGTGCATTACCACTGTCGAAGGCAAAGGGAAAAAATGACAAAGTAAAATAAGCTAAAAAGAAGACTGAAATGACAAGAAATCAGAGGTTGGTTAAAATATCAGATTTATTAAAAAATGCCTCTCACACATCGTCAGGCAGAGCAATGGCCCCCCTACCCACAAAGTATTCCATATATTGGTCCCGGACCACGCGGGCATTGAGAGGGGGCAAGCCTGGACGTGCCACTCGAAGGGCTGTGAGGTCCGCATTTGGAGGGCCCTCCACATCTGGGCCAACGGGCACCACATAGTTCCTGTTATGTCTTTTGAGGAAGTTGTGCAATATGCAACAGGCAAGAACTATGTGGTTCAGTTTGTATTCCGCCAAGTTAAATGCCGTCAGGAACAGGCGGAAGCGGCTGGCCAGGATGCCAAAAGCGTTCTCCACCACTCTTCTGGCTCTGGACAGCCTGTAGTTGAAGACCCTCTGGTCCGGGGTGAGGGTCCTCATCGGGAACGGCCTCATCACATGGGGAGTCAGCGCAAACGCTTCATCTGCGACAAAGACGAAGGGGAGTCCTTCGGCATTCTCCTCTGGAGGTGGCAAGCACAGACTGCCACTTTGGAGACGCCAGTAGAACTCCGTGTGCGTAATGGCCCCACCATCCGATATCCGGCCGTTCATCCCCACGTCCACATACATAAACTCGTATGTTGCCGACACCACCGCCAACATCACTACACTATTAAACCCTTTATAATTATAATAGTAGGACCCCGAGTTGGGCGGTGGGACGATGCGGACGTGTTTCCCATCAATTGCCCCTCCGCAGTTAGGAAAGTCCCAACGGCTGGCAAAGTGGGAGGCCACAGTCTGCCATTCCTGTGGCGTGGAAGGGAACTGTGGAGTGAAACAAGAAAAAAAAATGAGTCACTTTGCACCTAAACATTGCAAGCAGATTAGACAATCAACATCTTGGAACAAGAGCATTGTATAAAATTGGAGGCTGGAAAGTATTTACACAGAAAAGTAGAGGCTCCCCTTCACAGATTACTCACCCCCCCATCAATCCCCCCACTTCTGATGGGACATTGGCAATAACTATGGTTTTGGGGGGGGGGGGGGGTGGTGGACAGGTAACCCTCTGCACTTCATTGATTGGCAAATGGCTCAATAATGTGGCCTAGTTTGGCCAGACCCTCTGTACTTAACACTATTGGCAGGCCACAGGAAATATCAAATAACATTTCCCCCCCCCCCCCCCAAAAAGGCAGGCACAGTGTGACATTATTAAATTACCAAGCAAGCTAATAGGAGGGAAAGAAGACAAAAAATTAGGAAATGGAATGTATGGAGGCAGCCCCTTGCACTACATGCTTTGCTGAATTCATCCCTAAAGATGCGCACTATAAAGAGGTAGGTATATAGTGTGTATTGACCTTGGGAAAGCCAGCAGATAAAGGATTGGTACCATCTGACAGAGCAGTTGGGGGAGGGGGTTCCTAATGAGTTTGCCCCCCCCCCCCCACCAAAAGAACAAAAAAAGGGGGCTCTACATGAAGTAAACCACACAGCAAACATTTGTGCATATTTTAGGGGGTGTTTTGGGGCAAACAATACTATGCAGCAGACAAAAGACATTGCTTAAGTGACTAGGCCATAGGTGTCTATTGGGGCAGAAGAGCATGCTGGTGAGGTAAGTGAAGGGAAAAATGCATGAAGGAGAAAAGGGGCACAGCATATTAGAACATATTGCAATCATGGTAATTAGGGAAGGAGGTCAAAAATACAAGTCATTAGCAAACAGAGCATACATAGAAGGGAATAGTAAAGTAGAAATGTTACCTTAATATAGTCCTCCTGCAGGACCTGAATGATGGCAGAACAGGTCTCTGGAATAATGATTCCCAGGGCCTGGGGAGAGATACCTGAAGAGAACTTCAAATCCTGAAGACTTCTCCCTGTCGCCAAGTACCTCAACGTGGCAACAAGCCTCTGCTCCGGAGTAATGGCTTGTCTCATGCAGGTATCCTGCCGGCTGATAAAGGGGGTCAGCAAAGCCAAAAGACGGTGAAAATCGGGGTCCGTCATCCTGAGAAAGTTCCTGAAATCATCAGGATTATTCTCCCGGATCTCACGAAGCAAAGGCATGTGCGAGAACTGGTCACGCTGAAGCAACCAATTCTTGGTCCACATACTCCTCATCACTCTGTTCATGGACGGGTCTTGGGTCAAAGCTAAAAGCCCGACACCAATTCCGCGTACAGCACGAACTCGGCGACGAGTACGCACGGGAAACATCGCTCAGAAGGTCACAAAAGGTCGGCTGGTCAGAACGGACAAACAGAAAGCACCGATAAACAGCAAGGCCTGAAAGAACGAAGTGAATACCAGCAACGAGCAGACAATAAGCAGTGCAAATCAAAGCGTCCTATATCAAGATATAGGCCGCAATGACCAACAAATGCGAACTGACTACACGCACTAATAAACAGATACGCACGACAAGCACAAACTGAAGAGCAGTAACGATCTGAGTCAGAAAACTGAGAAGCGCGAATCTTAAGTCACCAAACTTCCACTAACTCTCGATAAACACGGGATCAGCAGAAGGAGCCCAACGGGTGCCTGACGTGGTGCTGAACTTCCCTTTTGTAATCTCGTGGACGACGACTTACGTCACGACGTTCTTCCGGACCGGATATTCCGACAACGTAGTCCGACCGTGTG